>JAHZNP010001111.1:0-20921 GCA_020615345.1 Triops cancriformis
AATGATCCTAAGCTTTTTCTGCTTGTGTCTGGAAGGAAATAATTTACCTTATAAAATTATAATCTTAGTAATAATAAAAGCCATTTTCGTGAAGTTTTTCTTTATTTAAAATAAAAAAATATATAATAAAAAGGATCCGCCATTTGTAAACATCACGTGATTCCCACCTTGTCCAAATACAAGGGCCCATGCTACTGCTCTTGACGTCATCTCAGAAAGGCTTGGAAGCGAATAGGCAGTCCTTTGTGGATTGCTACTATCCACATCAAGGCTTTCAGTTCGTTCCGGGGGGACTGCCGCATGAGGCACTATACAGCTGAGACCAAGTTGAATGAGTCTATGCGGAGCTGAGCTAGAAGCTAAACTGCGTCAGAAACGAGTACCAGCTAAACCGTCGGGATCCATTAAGCGAATGACTCCAGACTAGAAAATTATGTAGACTGATTTAAATAAAGTAGCTTACGGATACATGATGTACTGTGCATACATTCATTTACGATGTACGTTCGTGACTCTGCCAAAGAGGAACGAAAAACCCACGACTTCACCACCGTAAGAAGCAATAAAGGTGTATCACATGCCTCCTGGCAGAAGCAATACATATCGACCTGTACAAGTAACATTTGTAACCAATATGCTTAAAAACTAAAACTGAAATTTGTAAAAGGCAACGAGCAATAGCTCACGCCTATGAATCAATAAATAATACATATCGACCAGCAACGCTGCCTGGCGCAATACCTTGGTCACGGCTCCCCATACCCGTTTAATTTTACAATCGTTCTTGAGCTAAATAACTCAATTATTCTGTCGTAGCTTACTGCTTTCGTACAAACATGGCACGAAATCATCCAAGAATGGGCGTAATAACGCAAAAGTTTCGCGCATATGGAAATACAAATGAAAGCAAGTCGAAAGTATTTGGAACTTGTAAATGATTTACGATACGGTAAAGGTTGCGCGAACTGGTAATCATAAGGAAATATCCACTCTATGAAATAATGGTGGAAACGAAAGGGTTTTCCATTGTCCTCCTTACCATGAAACTTTCCATTTCTTTTCAAGTCACGCTCCTGTAACCCATCATAATTCCGCACATCATGCAATATCATACATTAATAATCTAACTTTCAAATATTTCAAGGGCAAAATGCACCGTAAGTAATAAGTAAAGGAGAAGGTTTAATCGTGGCCCTTGCGTTAAATTTGGCCAAACGCATTTTTTAGCTGTGTTACGTAGACTACTATTATTTACTGTCATCTAAAGGAAACTGTTCTCCTACCTGCTCTTGCATTTTATGTTAAGTTGGCGTTAATTCTGTTTTGTGGTTGTTGAGTTATTTTATTAAAATATTACGCGCCTGCTAGGCTTTTTAAGATGTATGTATAAAAATCCATTTTTGAAAAAAGTATGCAAGTTAATAACATTTTCTACAGTCAGAAGTTTAGTTTAAGTATCAGGCTTCTCAGAAGTGTGAATATTATACAAAACTCGAACAGTATTTATGAGATAAGTTCAAACTCTTAAAAAATAGTGAGTCGTTAAATTTGGCCTAGGCAACGTGGTTTAATTTTCGCTCACTATCCTTAGTGTGCTTCTCGCGAAGAAACGACCCACTGCCACAGCGGTCGCGCCAGTGGTCTTTCGAATGTTTTCGTCGAATTTATGTGATTGCTATGTATATATGAAAACATGTTATTTTTGCATGACTGCTATTTATTTGACAATGACAATATCTTTTTTATGTTTTACAATGATTTTGTGTTTGAGAATAAACTTTTTGGTTTGGACTGTTTAGAAATGTGAAATCTTCCGCTTCTGAGTTTAAGCGATAAGCTCTATGAGTACCTAAACAATGCAATACATGCAAAATTACTTTAAATTTATTTTTTCCCTTTTTTAACTCGGTTGTTGAATGCGCTAGTAGCCCTTTTCTCAGGTAGGCCAAATTTAGACCACATTTTCACAGTGCCGATTATGACGAGGTTCGGGAAAATGGCAATAAATAAAATTTACGCCGACTTTCGAAGACACCATTCCTCAGATAATGTACAGTACCTAGCATACTTGGGCATCTATTGTAGAGTATTTTCCTTCTTTGCCTCACGTTTAATATTTCTTTTCGAATAAATAAAAATGGTGTGCCAAATTTAGACCTTCTCCTCTAAATATAACAAAAATTAACAAGGAAGCATTTCTCAACTCTCTAACCAAAGGTTACGGCGCACATACCAGGAAACTTGACACAAATTAAGACACAATTTCAATTCAGTTCTGACCGGAAGCAAGACAACACATAGGGGTATTTGCCTGTAAGTTGCACTTGCACCTAAGAACGTTAAACGTCGGAAGGTCACATACTAACTCACGACTGCTAGGGTCTCTTTCTCTCCCGTATGAATATGCCTATTGGAAATGTCGATTGGAAATGCAACGGCCTTGCCTCATGATCTGTTTCACTGGCTTAGCTCTGACAATGTACCGCATCCGTTGCCCTTGCACCCACATGGCGCTCACACTCACGTTTTCGACACTGTCCCTGCGCCCTAGTATTTCCTGACCCTCCTGTAGTTGGTATTATCGGAAATGCGCCGACATTCGTACCACGTGAGCTTCCGATACTCCAGTACAGACACTTACTAAATGAATCTCAAGGATGTTCCGCTGCAAGAGACCTTTAAATACCCTAGCCTGTGAGGATGTCAGTCATCACTTGCAACCTGCCAACTGCAGTTCAAGCTTCTGATCCCTTCTACCACTTGCTTACGGTCAGTGTTCAGTTCAGCCCAACATCATGCAGTTACTAGTCTTCTTCATTAGTGTTGGTTACCTCGTCAGTTCATCACACGGAGTGTCTTTCACGAACTGTAAGTCTTAACACTTAAAAACAAGATGTGTTTGACTAGTTAAAGTTTGCAACGATTGAAATACTAAACTGTCAATCATTCATGCGAACCTAGTGGCCAACATTGACTGCGGCGTGGTTTCCAAAGCGGGAAGGATTGTAAACGGTCTAGACGCAGCGGCAGGGGAATTTCCTTGGACTGTTTCACTAAAACAACGAGGCGTCCATTATTGCGGTGGCACTTTGATTCACTCCAGATGGGTTTTAACAGCCGCTCACTGCTTTTACAAGTGCGTTGCACCAAGTTCAAATCCAAAATCGTGGTTCGCTATTCTCTAACCAACCCAAATCCTCTATTCGGATTACAGAAAAGAACACAACCTTTTCCAAGCGACTGTGGCTGAACACGACCTAACTGGCAAATCCGGGTCCAAGGATACTTCCACGCCTAAAGAAAATATAGGGATCAGTCAAGTTCTGCTCCACCCCGAGTACCAATACCGTCAGGTGAAGAACGATATCGCGCTCTTGAAACTGGACAAAGACGTCGAATGGAGTACCTACATACGCCCTGCTTGTTTGTCTACCACTGATGATGATTTGGTGGAGCGTATGGCCACTGTTGCTGGCTGGGGTTATTTGGATGAATTCGGCAAGGGTAAATGGCCTTAAAAATTACTGGACTTGAAAAATCTTTCCTATTGCCTTTCCTATTTCCTGTAGGCGGCGTTCCTGCCAAAACCTTGCAGAAAGTCGACGTCCCTGTGATTGCCAACGACATCTGCCAAAGCTGGTACAAAGACCAAGGCAAGAAGGTTGTCGTTGCCGATTCCGCCATCTGTGCTGGCTTCCAAGCCGGAGGCAAAGACGCTTGTCAAGTAAGTCTGCCAAAATTTATGCATGCCCTTTCACTTATATATTCAAACAGTCTTTATTAAGACAGATATAATAAAATTAATTCGAATAAAACTTCCACAGGCTGACAGTGGTGGTCCTTTGATGGTGAAAGAAGGCAACAAGCACGTGTTAGTGGGCGTGGTCGCTGCCGGTATCGGCTGCGCACGGCCAAGCTTACCTGGCTTGTACACTCGCGTCACTAGTCACATGGCATGGATTCGTGAAAACATCCAAGCCTAACTCAACCCAAATTGCACTTGTAGTAATACCATAAGTCACTCCCTCTTCATCAAAGAAATACAATTTATTTTTATCGCCAGTACACTTGCTGTTTTGAAAAATCTCATTTGAAGATACGGTCTACCAAATGCGTCATCATTTTGAAGAACGTTCGGTCGACTCCACTCACTTCGTATTTTTGCGACCGCTTCACCTTCTCCATCAACGCCCCCTACAATTTCATGAATTTTATTATTTTCCAGACAAAATAAATATCAATACTTTTTTCCGGGAAAAGTATCAATACAAAAAGAAGAAAGTAAATAATTAACTACGCACCATTTCAGTTCCCAGTTCTCTTCTCAACTGGGGTTTCGCATGCGATGATAACTGCGGATCTAACAAATACAACACAGCCTGCGAAAGCAGCAAGGCCGAAGATTGTTCCAGTACCAGTTGCAAACTGAGTACTTCTTCCGTACTTCTTTTTTCCTGTAGCCATGAATAACACATTTAGTGAAAGCTATAGTATTGTATAACAGTCTAAAGAAACGCTGTCCATACTTTGCTTAGGAGCAGCTTGAGAGCTAAATCAGCCGCAGTACTCAAGGTACCGAACGTGAGACAGACATCTTGGGCGGACTGGATCGACGGCGTCGAAAAGGACGGTTCCACAGCGCGTTCCCACCGTTGTACGTCCAATCCTTCGTAACTCAGCAAATCGCTAACCGAGGGACTGAAACTGTAGACGACGCTCAGCCCTTGAACCAGCAACTGAATCAATCTGTCGTTTGCAAGCACAACAAATGCATAAGTACAGGCTTATACACAAAATGAACAAAAGCTGCAAAATAAGGAGATACTTAAAAAATAATACAATAAGATTAATACAATAAAAAACTAATATTGTACAATAAAAAATAAAAATAGGAATTTAGACACTAATAAGAAATTTTAAAATTATTAAAGAAATTTACAAACTATTAGAAAGAAATTTACGAACTAATAGATAAAAATTAACAAACTAATATACAGAAATTTGTGCATTAATAAAAGAAATTTAGCAGTTAATCAACAAAAATGTGCAAATCACGACAGAGAAATTAGGAAATTAATCAAAAGGAATGTAAAAATTTATCAAAAGAAATCTATGAAATAAATCGAAAGACATTCGCAAATTAATACAACGAAATTTATAAAATTAATACAAACGCAATAAGCAGAGAGGACCTATGGTCTTAAATTTCTAGTCCCTTAAAAGATCTGCAAGCAAACCCGAAAACCAAACCTATAATTGCAACAAAGTTACCCAGAACAGTCTTGTCAAAAATTATTCAAACAAGAACACTTCATTTCCCAACCCTTCACTATTTAAAACGTATAAAAAAACGGACGACAATTCATTTCTATCTCTTTATTTAAAAATTAAGTTTGTATAGCCAACGTGAAGAAGAGCCAATTACTTTCGCTGAATCTCCGCAAACGCTTTGCTAGTAGTTGTTCGGCTCGTTCCTTCGTCTTCTTTTAAGATATGATCTTTCACAGGCCACAAATGTGACGGCTCGTCAAGTAAATTTTGCGGATGGGCGTTTCTTTCGATCATCATTTGTAAGAAACCGGGCCGGATCAAGTACGACGTGGCGCAGTGTATCACCACGCTCACTGCGCGCTAGAAATATAAAATTCCTCTGTAAGAACTTACACCCGCTTAATTTATAAGAATACAGGATTAGGGGGACAAGGGAAAAATACAGGATTGGGAAAAAATTAGGAGGAAAGGTAAAGTAATAAAAAATATATAAAAACTTGCGAACGAAGCGAAAGAACAAAAAAAAGGTAAAACGAGCTTTACCATTGAGATCTGCAGCGAATTTACATGCTGGAGACGCCAGGTTTGCTCGTTCTTGAGCATTTCGCTCAGGAGACAGAGAAAGACTTCAATGAGCTGGAGATCTTCCAAGTGAAACGCGCCTTCAATTTTCAGCACCATGCTAATCAATTTATTTTCGTTGACAGTTAAGAAATTCAAGGCTTCGTCCCAGAAGAACTGCTTTTCCTGCCGCAGCAGCTCGTAACAGAACAAAGTCATCGACCGGTACACTTCCCTCCAGGCGTGATCGCTCAAAACCTATTATGAGGCAAATTTCGCCGATTAAATCGTTGTATCGTCATTTAAATCTGCTTTTTCTTTCAATTCGTTGCTAAAACACTCACATTTTCCGGCAACGCTGATAAAGGCAGCCACAAACGGACGCCCAGGTTCGCCGAACTGAAAATCTTGGCTGCAATAGGGCCTTTGGCCAAAGCGACGTGGAAGCTCGCTGCTGATTGGAGGAAATCGGGCGATTTCCGTAGCTACGACGATTTTAAGGGCGAAAATTATTAAAATGGGTTCCCGGTGATAGAACTCATTTACTTGGAGGGCAGTTTCGGTTAACGCGAGCGTATTTTGCAGAATATAGCCTTCTTGCAACTTGGGGAGCCAACTGGCTTCATCTCTGGCTTTGCTCATGACGGCCACGTAATTCCAGAAACACGTTAACGCCAAGCATGCGACAGTCAACTCGGCTTGATGCGAATTGGAATGCACGAGCCAGTTTTGTGCTGGGAGTAAACACAGCTGCAAGCTAGTACTCAAAGGCTCGGCCCATCGCTCCAATAGTCGAACAATCTCGGCGTCTAAATTCCCCAAGATAGTTTTTTAGATACGATAATTTCCCTTAAATGTATTTGTGTTTTACTTTTGGGTTCTTTGACGTGTTTTAGCACGAGCATAAAAATGGTCCATAAGCTTGCTTGGATCCGTAAAGGATATTCTGTGAAACTGGCGCAACTGAGCTCCAAGATCCGACCAATGGACTCTAACCCGTCTTTTACTTCACTGAATATATCAGCCCTGAAAAAAAGACATAACTTTAGATAACAAGTATTTTATGAAAAGTAAACTCTTCAGACCAGGCCTCGTTTTACGCGGGTTTTTCTCATTGACTACTATAGCTTTTCGCTCTCCAGTATTCGAGTTACGCGGTGACTAATTTGCCGCGTACAAAGTGGATCACAGTTCTGGAAGACTTACGGTTTGAAAGATTTGAGCAAGAGCAGATAAAGTTCGACCAAAGTCGTTAAGACGCCCATCGAGCTGCCGGGGATGAGACGTTTCTTGATTGCTTGACGCACGTGAGCTGCTAAGGCGTGTTTATGCCCTAGGGGCAAAGTAACAGCGCCGCTATTGCGGGCTGCCAGTACCGCTAACAAGTCTCTCCAACCCGCCAGGAGTAATACAGCCGCTGGTGCTTGATCGGACTGCTGAACGGCTTGCGTCACATTCAAGTCCGTACCGTTCGTCGGCTCAGGCAGAGTTTCCATGATTTTCTAAAAAAAGAGAGAAAAAGAACAATGATAAAAAACTACATCAATAAAAAAGTAAATAAATCAATTATCTCATTTATTTTTTACCAGCTTACATGTAATTTATGGGTAGAGGACGAAACAGCCCGGAAGTCAAAACAGCCCACCTATCTATTTGGAGTGAACCCAACTTAATTGAAATTAATTTACCCTAACTGACCTAACCTAACCTAACTGATCCTAACCTAACCTAACTGAACCTAACCTAACCTAACTGAACCTAACCTAACCTAACTGAGCCTAACCTAACCTAACCTAAATGGGTGGGCTGTTTTGACTTCTGGGCTGTTTCGTCCACGACCCTAATTTATTTGTACTTTGCATTTGTCGCATTTTTTATACTTAAGTTGAATTTCAATTTACACTTTCATTAGTTTTCATTTCTTATTACTATTTTTCCATTCTTATTATTTTTTAAGTATTTTTACTGTTATTTTGTAAATATCTTTTTCACCTTGGACCAAACTGTCACGCGAGTTGAAGAGGGCGCCAGCCAATCTTGTAAGAAACTCTTCAAAGCTTCGTCAAACGATTCGGAACCATGGTATAACTCAATGGCGATGACTTTAAACGCAAGAGCGGCCGTTCGCAATTCGCGATCCGATTTCGGTGGCTGAGCAGCGACAATTTCACAAAACATCTTCCAAAACCCTTTATGGCTCAAGTACTGGATCGCTTGTAGGCACCGCTGGTGCCACAATGCGTAGATTAACTCAACCGCAGCACATTTCAGCAGCTCATTGTCCTATACAAGGAAAAATGTGGGAACAATCATTTAGAGAACGTGTCAGGAGGGATTAGAATCGATCTGGCTAGTTTGTAGCACTTCCCGAGAAATATTCAGCACGTTCACAAGGGTTTAGCGCAAAACGGGCGAATTAAAAGGTCAAAAAAAGAAATACTAATGCATACATATTGTACGTAATAGATAAAACGAAAATATTACTAAAAAAACATGTAATAGAGAAACTGAAAATATTGGTAAATAAACACGGAATAGATAAATCGAAAATATTAGAAAATAAACTCGTAATAGATAAATCGAATTTGTCACTAAATAAATCAATAATAATACATGAATGACACAAACGAAAGATGAAAAAATTGTTTGTGTTTAAAGACGAGTTTTGTCACAAAAGCGGCACATTCTTGTCTTCCGCTTTTTTTTCTGAAAGAATAACAAATAATTTTGTGGAGTATCATAAAAACTAAAAGAATCTTTTTTTACCAACAGAACTAATTATTGTAAAAATAGAAGTTATACAGAGTACAAAAACCAATAGGAGTCTGGGAATGAACTGTAAAATAATGAAAAGATTAATAATTTTAATGTTTTAAATATTAATACATGAAGAAATACTATTTGAAGAATCAATAAAAATTTTAATAATAAAAATTTCAAAATGACTAAATCGTAAGTACCTGCTGCAGAGTCTTGAGAACGACTTGAAGGAAAACCACGGCGTATTTCTCCGTCTCTAAGAAGAGCTGCAGTAAGCCCATTTGGGAGCGTATGCACTGACTTAGGAAACCAATTAACGCTTCTTGTAATAGCATATCTTCAGCTGCACGCTCTAACCGGGCCAAAATGGAACGCTTGATGGCGGTCGCGCCTGTACCGAGACAGGACAAGAACGATACTTCCATGTACTGTTTAAAAGAAAATCAAAATTATTCTAAAGTCAAATGGCAAGATTTTCCTACTGTTGTCATCCGCTTGAGTAACTTGTACGCCAATGTTGGTAGGCGGGGATCTAACTCGCAGTAGATGTAGTTGAAGATCGCGTGAATTAGGTGCGACTGCGCTGCATTCGAGGAGCGAATCATGGTTAGCTCCAACGGCGTCAACTCCTAACCAGTTTCCCGTTAACTGAAGGTAATTAAGAAAAAGAAAAGAAAATCTTACTTTGTCGCCCAGTTTTTGCTTGACACCCAACAACGTTACCACAATGGAGAACGCAAGCACGATGTGTTTGACAACTACGCCGCCTTGGGCATCGTTCTGTAAAAAGGCGTGGCTTACGGTATCTTGTCCTGGACAGTACATAATGAAGAAACGAGATGCAAATTAAAACGAGTTAAAGACCAAAATAGATTATGCATGACATTGCAACGAACCCTAACAAGATACAGCACTATTAACGCGATGGACATCGGTACGTAGCAAACCCTCTGACATGATATCAGAGCCACTTTCTATGCAGTATCGCCATAAGAAATTGTTAAAGAACGCTCGGGTTCGTGTTTGCTACCAATACACAAATCGAGCAAACCCTAACCCGGTGCAGCACACCCTCTAATTTGGCTTCGCTTTAGGTTATGGTTTGTAAATCGATGCGTATATAGTGTTCACTTATAATATGTCGGAAATTCTTAATATGTCGGAAATTCTTATGCTTGTCAGAATACTTCTAATTTGGCCCATCTTTGTACCCTCCTTTTTACATGTACCGACGTTCTGTTCCTAAGAAAACTTTCCCTTTTTTCGCACCTCACCTACCCTCTTTATACAAAGCCCATACGATTAGAATCTCCGTACTACAAAAGTGGTACATATATACTACCATCTGCTACGGATACTCAAGGCAACTGGTTTAATGGTGCACTGAAACACGTTAGGGTTTGCTATTCCTAGCTCGACACTGCACTCTGTCCTTACTGCTTTCCTTAGAGTGTGTTCTTTATCGTACTACTATGCCAACCAAATTGCTACGAAACATTTGGGTAGTTTCTGCTGCCATTTACGCTTGGTAAGCAAACCCTAGCCCGGCACAACACCTTGCTGTTAAAACGTATGTGGTATTGGAAGCATAATTTGCGTTGGCATAGTCTCTTTCATACACAACAGCTTTGCACACTGGGTCAGCTATGGTTCTCTGAGTCGGGGTAGGGTTTGCTAACACGTGCTTACCGAACCCTAACCTGGCACAGCACTCAGTGATGCTATCAACCGACTACTTGCCTTATGACCCCGTAATCCAGTAAACTCACGGGCTATAAGGTTTGAAAACCACGGAGCTTTTACCTGTAAGGATAAGCCGAAGTAAAGCAGCGCCAGCTGGCGTGTGGCACAACAACGTCACGCAGCTACAGCGCCAGCGCAAAACGTCCTTATCTTCCTCATCTTCATCTTCTCCATGACACCATGTCAGCCCGTTATGAACCAACTGCAGCGTGTTTTGTATCACTTCATTTCTTTCGTCCGTTTGTGTAAAGCGCCACGTCTCTACAACGGGCAGAATGTGCATTAATGCAAACTCCACCCCCGGCGCAACTGTTTTCCCATGTATTTTCATCTAAACGAAACAACTATCAATCGAGAAATCGAGAAAAAAAAACAAATGATTACCTCCTGCAAAGTCAGCAAACAGCGCAACAAACTACGCGTCAACGGAAACTCGCCGGCCACAGTTTCTGCCTCCAGATGGCCCCATAACAAACCGGGATGAACGTCCGAGCCAGTTTGGCTCACCACGCCAAAGGTCGAAAAGGGCAATAACCGCAACAAAACCATTTTTTCCGTCACAGTCGCGTCTTCTCTAACGGCAGATGTCACCACTTCCAAAGATTTAGCCAGTAATTCCGTCGGCGGACTAGGAATCGCACCAAACCTTGAACAGAACACAATTAGCTTCCGAAATTAGGTACGATGTAAAAACTTACTTGGCTAAAAGCGACAAAAATTTGTCGACCATGCTTTGTACGAGTCGATATTCCGCAGCGCTCGCCTTCAATACCACACTCAGGAAGCTCGCAATGAGTCTCACGTGGTCCAACGTTTCGCTTTTCACGTAACTTACTCCGCGCGCAACCTGAAAAGAACAAGGGAATGACAACAGACCGCAAAAATAATCAACGTCGAAATTACGTCAAAATTAGTTAAATAAGACTAAGAAATTAGTTTAAAAAATGAATCGAAATTAGTTAAAAATGAAATCGAAATTAGTTAAAAACGAAACAAAATTACTTAAAAATCAAATCAAAATAAGCTAGCAATGAAACCAATCAAATTTACTTAAAATGAAATCAAGTTTCTTAAAAATGGAATCAAAATCAGGTAAACATGAAACCAAAATTAGTCAAAAAATGGAATCAAAATGATAAAGATGAAACTAATAAAAATAAAGCAAAAAAAAAGTTAATAAAAGTATATGAAATAAAAATTAATTACTTGTTCGACTAATTGGCCGATTTTCGCTTCCATTACATTGAATCCATTCACGGTGTTATTCCAGCGTACGCCGGTGCTGCCATCGCTGACCAACTCGCCTAAAGTACCGGCCGGGACTACGAGCGTCAGAAAATGGGAGAAAGGGTGATAAGTTTGTTGGGCCCTCACTTGACCGATCGTCGTGGTGGTGTGTAATACCGCCGCAGGCACGTTTTCAAGGGTGTCGACGTAACACGGCAGCGCTGCCATCTGCTGGGCGACTTTTAAAGCGCTACGAGTACCTGCCTGGCTCAGAGAGTTGAATATGCGAACCAACGCTTCGAGTGATAGAGGAAAAAGGAGCAAAATCTCGCTCACTACGAGGCCTAGACCTTTTTCCAGACCGTCTGACCAAAATTTGTCGGCAATTTCGGTATGGGAGAGAAGCGTTTCGATCAAACCGTACTGATCTTCCGCTGGACCCAACTTGTGGCATTCAAACTGGGACAAAAGCCGGGACAAAAGCTCGTAAATCACCTCAAACGCCATTTCTTGGCTTTTCGAGTGAGCCTAAGAATTAAAACAATAATTAAATGATAAAATATGACAGTTTCTTTCGTTTCCTCCTGCGGTACATAGCATACGACATGACTATATTACTTTAATACTACTTTAATATTACTTTACTAAATGATTACTTTGAAATTAATTTGAAAATTCTGAAATTTCTGTACTTCAAATTTAACTTTGAAAATTTCATCTTACTTTGAGATTATGTTGTCAAATTACTTTCATTATTTTTTCAGTGTGAAGAGTTTAAGTATGAAACGTTTCATAGAAACTGTGAAGTAGTTTAGAAAGTGTTAGCGGAAAATCTTATTTCGGAATTTTCCGAAGGATTTTTTTATAGTGAAAATTGGCGAAAAAGCTTTTTTTTCGTTTATTAAAGTAACAGTTGTTTTATTTTCTTCAAATGCTGAAGGCAACATGAAATCAACTATGGGAGTTCTGGAATTATTTCGGCATTAATTTTAGCACTATCGGAGTTCGAACATTTGGAAAGGAAAGTTGAAGTTTTGGCGTTTTCTTAGAAAATATGAAGAAATTGTTACGAATCAACATAATAGTTAAACAGAAATTCTAGGCGTTCGTGGTACTCTACAACTTTTTTGACAATTTGTAGAAAATGGCACTGTCCTCCTAAATAGCGTTTTTGCAGATTTCTTTGGCACATTTCTAGAACTTTCACACAAAATTTGCAA
Source organism: Triops cancriformis (assembly GCA_020615345.1). Lineage (NCBI taxonomy): Eukaryota > Metazoa > Arthropoda > Branchiopoda > Notostraca > Triopsidae > Triops > Triops cancriformis. The sequence continues at coordinate 12,783 of JAHZNP010001111.1, forward strand.
GTTTTGAGACACATTTTCTCTACTCTTCGAAAGTCTCTCATGTTTCCATAAAAATTTTTCCCGATTCAGGTGTTTTCACAGAAGTTTTGCACAACTAAAAGTAATATGAGGAAAGTAAAATTTTGAGAACTTTCTATACAGTTTTGCAAAACGAACTGTCAAGGAACGAAACGCTTACTTGGATGACGGGATTCTGCAGAATTTGGGAGAACTGATGCAAAACGCGCGCATTAACAGCCGTTTCGCCGTATGTGGTATATTTGCCGACATTGACGGGCGCGTTCTGCAAGTGCCACATCATATACGTTAACAAAATGGGCGCATATTCTTGCTTACGTCTTAAAAGATTCAAAGTAGCGTCCAAAGGTGACAAATTTTGGTTCTGCAGAATCGCTTTCCTTTAGTTCAACAAGACGAAGAGATAAGTGAATGAAGTCATAAAAAGCGTAAAAAGAATTTATTGGTGTCTTCTTACCGCGTGGGACGTAAAAGAGAGACGATGTACAAGTTCTGAAGATGATGGAGCGTATTTAAATCAACTTCCAAGTTGACTTCATGTTGGCTTTGATTGATCTTCACACTGGTCGACTGCTTCTATAAAACGATAAAAAAAATCATAAGTTAATGAATAAATAAATAAATAAGAGCGGTAAATAAACTATAAGATAAATTAACACATCGCAATATGTAAAAAAATAACACATAAGTAAACAGTACACATAAAACGTTAAAAAAGATAAAAGAAAATAATTTTGTTAAAATTTCGTCATAAACAGTGAATTAATTCATCTTTAATCGGAAAGTATGGAACTTTTTAAGTACTTGGACAGAACTGGCTAACGTGAGCAACGTTTGGTAGCGAATCTCAGTATGGAACTTTGAATCAAGCGCAATCAAGATCTGAAGCAGCTCAATTTGCTCCTTGAGATGAAAAACGAGCCAAGAGTGGACAAACGCAGGATTTCGCACGAGGTAAACAGACTCCTTGGCGGGGATTACAGCTTCCATACATTGGTCCAATCCCTTAAGGACGTTTTGGAAGATATGAGTGCCATTGTATGTCTCCAGGAAGCGCGCAAACAGATCCTAACAAGAGAGATTTTTCAGTAATTACCCACGTAAACTTTGATTATAGCTCGAAAATGTGTCACTAATAACTTTGAATGTATTGTTGGCATGAATACTTCTTTTTGATGCGTCGAGATGACTTTCAAGCATTTTAACAAGTACAGGTACTCGGTACGGTGAAACTGCCACACGTCGAAGAGCAAACCTTCGGCCGATTTGTCCGTTTTGCTCCGCGCGTTCTCAAACTCAGCTTTCGAGCCACGATAGGCATTCTCCAAGTACGAATGCACAACTTCTTCGACTTGTTTAGAGTTAATATCCTGAAAGCATGAAACCATTTCATAAGAGTTTGAAAGGCAAGTTGATGACAAATGCTACCAAAATGTATGCTAAAGAGAGATCGAAGGTGGGATTTTTCAGCGGATCAGTAGATTCAAAACGGCGGTAATAGGAGGCGAGTTTGGTAAGATGCTCTGACGCTTGTTCTAACAGCTGACCCAACACGGCAACATCTTGGTACAAAGCGCATGTTGAACGGGTTAACAACGTGTAGAGATGTTTGAAGTTGTAACATCTATACAGGAAATTAAGACAATTATTCTGATGGTATAGGTTTTGGAATTCATTTTACTTCGCATGAGGGGTATTCTTTTTTACTGGCATGTTTTAGCTGGTGATTCACGTGAGGTTCATCACCGATGGGCAAGAAAGACGTTTGAAAACACACCAATGGAGTTGGGAGCTTGTTTTGACTTCGAACGCCATCTCTTGGCTTTTACTCAACTACAAGCAAGGTAAAGTGAAATTTTTGAATTTTTCCAGACAGTCCCTTGTGAGGTTTCATACCAAAAGGACGTATCAAAGTGCAGCGCGAGATTAGGACCCTAAGAGGCGGTAGAAAGAGGAGCGTAGCGAGTCTTCGGACTGAGGTATACATTTCCCTTGTACCCAGCACAATTTTGGTTTCCATTTCTTCCTGTTCATCTCACTATCCGTGCTGTGTTCCCCCCCCATATATACCGGTACGATTGGAATGAACGGTGGAGGGACGGTCGACGTGTCACCCGCAGAGGGGCGAAGTACAACGAATGACGAAGAGGACGAAGTATTTGAGGGATTCCCTAATGAGAATCCAAGTACGAGCCACATGGAGATAGGCAATGAGAGGGCGGAAGGCTTCAGGGTGGTAATGAGCAGAAGAGAAAAGGAGAACCTCAAGAGGGCCAAACTGGAAGAAATTAAAAGTATGGTCGAGGGAGCCAAAAACCGCGGAGAGGGAGCGAAGGGAATAATGGAGGTAGTAAGTAGGCGCAGGAGGTCGCAGGTCCTACCTAGCTCTATCACAGAAAGCGAGACAGAAGAAGTTAACAGAAGGGAGGGAGGATCGACCAGTAGCTTACCGATACACGGACAAGCAGCGCACTTTCGCAAAGGTCAGCCCCTTAAAAGTAAATGAGATCGTTGAAGAGTTAAAACTGGTAAAAGACAAAGATAGAGTCAGAGTATCACGTGCGGGAGAACTGCTGGTTTTCCCGAACAACCAAGCTGAAGCAAAAAGGCTGCTGAGGATTAAAAAGCTAGGGGGAGCTGAGGTAGAGGTCAGGTTAACAAAACCAAGACTCCTCCAACATGGCATAGCCACGATCTATGGAACGTCGAAAGAAGAGATCGAAGAGCAGGGTATTACAGGGTTATACGGGGTTCGAGTGCTGTATAAAGAGCAAAGACTAGAAAACGGAGAAAAGATGAGAGAAAACACGGGCCGTTACCACCTGACCTTCGAGGGGGAAAAACTCCCAACCTGTTTGGATTTCGGATATTTGAAAATAAGAGTATTCCCCTTTGAGCCAAGACCCATCAGGTGTTATAAATGCCAAAGATTCGGTCACATGAGTGCAGTCTGCCACGGAAAGAACAGGTGCGGACACTGTGGCGAAGAACACGCCACGACGGCTTGCTCTAGCCGAAAGGAAGGCAAAGCGCCGAAATGCGCCAATTGCAAGAAAGAGCATGCCGCATCTGACATCGGATGCGAGTTCTTCGGGAGAGCAAAGGAGAACCAAAACCTGAAAATGGGTAAGCTGCAGGTGCAAGTACAGGCCGAGGCAAACCAAAAACAAAACGAGAAAGAAAGAGCAGAAAATAACGAAAACGCGGGGCAGGAAGCAAACGAAGAAGAGTGCAGGAAAACAGAAGAACCTAGGCTAACCGAAAGATCGGATTCGAACCCAAAAGGCAAGGTAGGGATGGACAAACAAAGGTATAGCGATGTATTAATAGGAACGAGAAAAGAAAGAGAAAATGTACCGAAAGACGGGAAAGACCAACAAGGCAACGAGATCACCGAAAAGAGAGATGAAACGCCAGGAGAAATATCAAAGCTGGTGGCTACAGTAGTAAGAAAAATCATAACCGTAGTAACGACCGGAGGAGAATGGGGCGAAGTATGGGATGAGATAAGTAAGGGAATCAAAAGCCTCATTACGAAAGGAAACATAGTTCAAGAATTCCTAAAATGGATTACGAAAGTATAAACATCCTGTTCTGGAATGCTAGGAGCATTAGAGCGAACCTCGATGTACTAGCTGCGTATCTTAGCGAACTGAGTAAAAAAATAGACATAATTTTCATCTGTGAAACCTGGCAGAAAGAAGGGGAGAAAGTTACTTTAAGGGGTTACGACGAGCACAGACTCAACAGAAAAAGAGAGAACAGAGGGGGAGGAGTCGTGTTTTGGATAAGGGAAGGAATCTACTGGGAGCGAGTAACAATAAAACCTTTCACGAACGGAGCATTGGAGCTCATTGGAATAAAAATCAAAGGAATGAGAAGGGACTTATTCTTAGCAGGGGCATACCTACAAGAAAAAGACCCCGAACATAGAATAACAGTAGCCGAATATAAACAACAAATAGAGCAAATAGGGAGGGGAAATTCAGGGGTGTTGATGGGGGACTTCAACTCACACCACGGTTTATGGGGCAGCAGAAAAACAGACAGGAGAGGAAGAACCCTTTTCGACTTCCTGGAAGAATGGGAGGAACTCTGCCTAGTCACCGAAAAAGGCACAGAGACATATATCGGAGGAAACGGGAAAAACTCCACATTAGATTTATGCTTTGCGACTCCAGACCTGAAAACAAAAACAACCGTCACAAGCGGAGCACCACTACTTAGCAACCATATACCCCAGTTAATATAAATAAAAGAAAACTACGTCAGACTAAGCAAAACCAATTCATACAGATGGGCTTTCGCAAGGGCCAACTGGCAAAGGTGGGAGGAAGAGCTAAAAGAAATCAACATACAAAACTTATTAGAAAGCGGGAATGTAAACGAAAGGTACAGAAAATTCACAGATAAAGTGATAGAGATTAGTAAAAGACACATACCGATGATAGGAGGGGAAAAGAAATTACAACCAACCAAAACAACTATAAGAGGGACGAGCAACAGAAAACCTGGAGGAACGAAGAATGCAGCAAATCTATGAGCGTAATGAGGAAAAGGTACAGAGAATTCAAAAAAGAACCGACAACAACCAACATGGAGAATTATAAGAAAGCACAGGCAGAAACAAAAAGGATCCTCCGCAGCAATAAGAGGTGATCGTGGAGAGAAAAACTGGAAAAACTGGGAGGAATGTCAAATTTTAAAGAGGTTTGTGACCTGATAGGAAAGATGGAAGGTAGGAGAAAAAAGGGGATAGAACAAATCCGTACAGCGTCGGGAGAGAAATGCGAATCAGAGGAAGATACAGCCGAAGAGTTCGCTCAACATTTCTTCAAATCGCAAGGAGGGATACAAGGACCATAGAGTAAATATATACTAGAGAGAGCATGGAGCCCCTTCCTTATGGACCTTTTGTTACCACTTTCTGAGGCCCCAGGCTAATGCCCCCAGAGAGGAGGCTCGGCCAAGCCAGGTAGACGGTTTCTTCGTCTAACCGGGAATTTTGAAAATGAGCCTAAAAAAAGAATCGATACAAAGGCTATGCGTATCGATTTTCAGCTATGCAGCACCAGAAACAGGCGAGATTTTAAAAACATACACAAACAAGGTTTGTGCTTTCCACAGAGCACACTCTATAATATATTGTCACGCTGTAAAAGGGTAAGGGGATAGAAAGAACACGTGGAGAGGCCCTCCCATGTTCTTTCGTTTAGTTCGGACGATCGACGACTCGAAGATTGCCACGTTGCACCTGTTCGTAGCGTTCTGGTTACCGATTGTCCAAGGTATAAAAGGGGGTTGCAACCCTGTAGAGGGTTGGTTGTTCTTTTGCCAGCATTGGAGATTGTACTTGGGAGATGTTTTGTAAGAGTGTCGTTTTTCGGCGGGACATTTGGTGCAACGACTGGGAACGTATACCGTGAGCCCATTAATCAGTGTTAATGAGCCAAAGAAAGGACAGCGTAAACTCCAATTCTTCGGAGGATGAAAGCATAAGTGGTGCCAGACAAAGCCGGCGTGTCAGGGGCATAAGTCCACCAGCGGTCGAGGAAGTTCCGGTGAGGAAAACGTCACGACCGCCCGAGACGACAAGAACAGTCGCTGAGCACCTGTGCCAACCCGAAACGGGCCGTGAAGGTTTCGTGGCTCTAGACCTTGTGAAGACCCCGGGCCACTCAACGCCGAGTAGGGTAAAATTCATTACGTCGGCACCCTGCAGCAATTTGGATACCGGAGCTGCCGAAGCTGTACCCGTGAAAAATATCCCAATTCCTTGCCAAACTTTTCGCACAGAGATGGCGCAGGCATCGTCGGGGGCTGCCTCTGGAGTAGTTCCCCGTGCAAACGCAGCTAGGCTGCGGAAAGCTGTACCAATTCCCCGTTTCAATGGATCTTCGGATGCCGACGTCTCTGCCTTTCTTGACAACTACGAAGAGGCCACGAAATACAACGAGTGGACCAGTGAGGACAAAGCTAAATTTTTTGGGTCGAGCCTCGAGGGTGTGGCTCTACACTGGTTTAGGAACGAGTACCGTCACAAGGGGCGTGGCATACCTACTTGGGAAGAGCTCCGCGCGGCATTTGAAAAAGCATTCGTGCCCCCGGGAAAGACCTATCGAGCACTCTCAAAACTTCAGATGCGAGTACAGGGATCCGATGAGTCTGTAAACCAGTATTACATTGACATTGTGAAGCTGTGCTTTGAGGCAGACTCCAAAATGACCGACGAGTGCAAGCTGGATCACCTTTTTCGTGGATTGCGTCCTGCGCTAGTGGAGGCTCTAGCGCAACGAGACATTCTAACTTGCGAACAGTTTCTGGAGGCGGTGCAAAGACTGGAGTCTGGTCAAGAGCGTGCGAGGGCCTCTCAAGCGTGGTGGACTTCGGTAACGCGGAAGACGGAGAAGCATGTGTCCATTGCCGGCATTGCGCTTCCAAACACAGCAGAAAGCGGTAGAACCGAAGACCTGAACAAGCTGTTGGCCGAGGTGACCGATGTAATGGTGGGGGGATTCCAGCAACTAAAGAGCGATATCCGGAATCTACAAGGTAAGGTTGGCCGTCCCTTTACTCCCAACCCCAAAACACAGGAGGGCTCTCCTATCTGTTTTAACTGTAAACGAGCGGGGCACATTGCCCGGTACTGCCCAAATGAGTATAGAGCCAGGGATAATTTTAGTGGTACACAATCAAATTTTAGGAGAGCGAACACCAATAGCGGTGACTATTCGAGTAGAAATGGTAGGTCACCACCACGTAGGAACCAGCACCTGTCATTTCCCGAAACAGAATCGGAAAACTAAGAAGGGCTACCTCGAGGGGTGAGGCTGCCAAGAGTTTACAAATCCCCCTTTTGGGCATCGTAGGTGACAAACTGATAAAAGAAAAGATTACGTGTAATGGCGTTGAAATGATTGGGGTTATTGATACGGGGGCTGTAGTAAGCGTGATTTCTGAAGATTGGGTCCGAAATAGTGGAGTAGACATTCTAGAGTAGAAAGGGCCGGAGAATTAATGTGGCTAATGGCGATTACGCCAAAATTCTAGGCTCTGCTTTGCTTAACATTGAATTAGTAGGTAAGGTACTACGGGGAGAGGCCGTTGTTTTCAACAATGGGTTAGCGGAACTCTTAATTGGGAATGATGCATTAGAACATTTAGGGGAAGTAACTTTCCGGTATGGAAACGACGGCTTTCGGATCGTGAGCCAGCGTCAGGATCAGGGAGTAAGAGAGGACTCAGCGAAGAAAGGGTTAAGCGCGGAAAGGAGTGTAGAAGATTCAGGTTTAACTGTGCAGTTGTCGGGGCAAGCAGGGACGGAAATAAAGGATGACTGTAAACCAAAGATGGCGGTAGATTGCATACAGACACCTAGTTCCGAGATGGAGGAAAACCCGTTTAGTACCACGACGCTCGACATCGAGGCGGAGGGAAAACAAAGAAACTTAGGTACCTTTAAGGTAGTAGCAAACGAAGGAAAGTCTGTTCCAGCTCGTTCGGCTATACTTATAGCAGTTTGCCTGCAGGGCGCTAAGTCGGTGAGAGCAAATGACAAAGAAGACCTCGCGGATCTTCCTGCAACTACGCAGGATGCGGTTATAGAAGCAGATAAAAGGTTATTTTTAGAAAAAGGGGTCAGCATAGGGCGCAGCGTGGCCACTTTCAGGAGTGAGCAAGGGCTAGTACTGCTCAGGAATTTTGGGCCTGAGGCACAATGGATAGCAAAAGGAACGGCACAGGGAGAGGTCGAGGAAAGCCCGGAGCGCCAACTAGTGGAAGCTGAGAGTGGAGCTCACGATTCCGTCCTTAAAAGCTGTATGTCGGACATACTTGATTCAAGTCAAAAGAAAAAAATGTTAGAGGTACTGCGCAAGCATAGGAAGTGTTTCGCCACCGGATCCTCTGACCTAGGCTTGTCCCATGCAGTAGACCACGAGATAGAGACCGGTGATGCCAAACCAATGTCGCAAGCACCGTACCGAAGCGCGATAAATAATTACCGCTCAGGTAGGGGAGATGATAGAAGCCGGGGTGGTTGAGAGCTCAAGCAGCCCTTGGGCCTCGCCAGTAATCCTTGTGAAAAAGAAAGACGGTAGCTGGCGCTTCTGCGTGGACTAT
>JAHZNP010001112.1:0-26216 GCA_020615345.1 Triops cancriformis
AGTAAGTGCTTCATTTTCAGATTCCGAATCACTTATTTCAAGAGGTTGAAAATCACTTGAATCTTTTGAAGATGCCATAGTCGATGGCAACTGTAAAATGCACCGAAAGCCCGCAGAAATCTCGCTACAAAGGCTGTTATGGCGATAATAATCGTAAACTAATCGATTAGTCAAATCACTAATCGATCATCGGTACTAACCAATTAATAATCGATGTCTGACCAATCGATTACGACCCCTACCTTGCACCGGCTAGGGCGAATTGCCCTTGCGGGGTACTCAGTACCCTTTACAGTTGTACTGACTGTACTGACTGTGCAGACTCTGCCTCTGCTGGTGCAGGAGCCCACTTATAACATTTGCAATCCCGGCCGGATGCCCGTAGGCACCTTTCCGCCGGGGTTGCTTACACTGCCAAAATTGCACTAAGGTGCGTTCGCACCGTTACAATATAAACAGCTTTGACTTAAAGCTAACCTAACTGACCTAAAGTAAACCAACAAACAAAAAGAAATTTCTCCAACGCACATAACAAATCGTGAACAGAGTAAATATATACTTTCTTTTACCCCCAAATATGACAATAACTTTGTTCCGTAGCGACAAAATTCGACAATTCAGATGTAGGGAATAGGCAATTCCAACACACGTAATATAATATATGAACTTTTACAAGGCACAGCTTCACTTTCCACTATAAAAATAGCTTTGAAGAGGTCTCTTTTCGCCGAAAGAAAACTTCCTTCTTACAATACTAGTTACTACAATTCGCACATAGAATATCTTACATACAACGTAACGATATGCGTTCCTTTACAAAAATACCTACGCGCTTTGAAACGGAACGGTTTTTTATTTTTTGCCTTCAGAGGGAATACCTCAACCCAATTCACACAGCAACACAACTAAGCAAAAGATCGTATACACAACGTATCGTGGACACTACGTAGACGGAGATAAACTAGCTCGTGTTGTCGGTCAATTTTTCAGAAAGGTTGCACCGGTTAAACACTCTTTTTGCCGCTGGCAAAATTCGCTTATGTGCCTCCCCCAGGCACCGCCCCAAAATTATGTAGCCCCTTACAGCGAGAACTAAGCTAGGCTCACCCTCCCGAGCACGGACTAACGTCGGAACGATACTATAAGCTGTCCTAGTCATAGACTGGCACAGCTAACAAGACTAAAAAAATCTTCAAACTCAACTCAATAACTACACCCATCTGCCGCACGAAATCCACAACCACACAGCCAAAAAACGACTCTCTTGCCCAGCCACGCGACAGCAAAGAAATCACAGACAAATCTGTAAAAAAGATCTTAAAATCTTAAAATCAAACGATGAAACTCTTTGAGTACTCTCGACTTGCTCCTTGAGCTGCAACACTAAAACAGAAAACTTTTATTGGCAGGATCATTCTAAGTATTGTGTTGCACAGTTTTCAATGGAGTGTAACACCAGAGCTTCATCGTGTTCGTGGAGGTTCTGACGTCTATGCAGCTTACTGTTTACATGTAAAGTCACCTCTATTACAGACTGCAAGAGATTCCGTGTTTGGAAAATCTTTTCACTAATAATAGGGCTGATTCCTTTACGTAATTTGGCCCGTGTTATTGTAAAAACGGATAAGTTTGTTCTGAGAAAGAAAGCGTCGTCAGTTAAAGAATGACCAAAAAGTGGAAAAGTCCGGGGTTGCCGTACAAAGGAAAAAAGTGATTATAGTTCTGGACCCTAGTCAAGAAGCCAGGTGGCGAAAAACACACTGACATGTTTTTTAAAGGAAATTCAAAGATAGAAAGGTTTAGAAGAATTCGTCGTTATCGAAGTTAACACGAACCCCACTGGTTACGACGCGAAAAGTCTTTTGACCAAACGAAAGCTGACAATTTTAAGAATTCTTCATCAGTCAGCATTTTAATGGTGCAGCAGCTCTTGCAATAAAATTAGGGCGACGTTGGGCAAACATTCAGAACAGCAGCAAAGTTTGAAGTTGTTTGTCGTTAAATGAAAGCTTAGCTTATGTGAACTAAAGTGGCCTGGGTTTTGGCCCGGAAGAAAAACATTCCCGCAGACGCGCAGTTGTAAAATAATGTAATGTTTCGGTATTTTAAATCTTACTGGCAAATCAGGAATAGAAGATCCGAAAGATTCCATGCACAAGCTGGTGTTTGATTTGTTACGCGATCCTTTTCAAGTGGAAATTGTTAATGCCAGGACAGAAATCGCCTCTTCCATGGTGGTAGCCACGTGGACGCAAAGTACGCAAATACGTACCATTTGTTCTCCGGAAGGGCCCAAAAAAGCCTACCAGAAAAGAAAAAGTATTCGTCAAATGTAGCTTTCTAGGGTGAAATAGGAATCAAGCTTAGAATTTAACCCGCATAAGCGGTATGAATGAGGTTTTTGTTCGTTGGCGGAAGGGTTGGTTAGGGGAGATTCTCACTGTTGTAAAATACCTTTTTCGGCAAATTGATCCTCACTAATATTCTAACCATTGAACAAACCCAGCCTAAGAACAGCTGTATAATAAAATTTGCAGCTTCTCCCCTAGAAACAGGTCTGTAATTAACACATGGTCCAGTTCGGACAAGGAGACCCATGTCGTCGAAGATACGATTCTCTTAATAAAACTTAAAAATCGCTTTTCTTCAGTTTTGTCAGGTTGGTGCACAAGCCTAGTAGTTGTCCCTACTTTTTAGCTCCAATTTAAGAGGCTATCGTTGAAAACTGTACGCCAGTGTAGTTTTTGTTGTGTTGAGTGCAAATCGACTCTACAGACGACAATTTCAAATTTAGCATGAGTAAGGCCATGTAGACTCCAAAAGTTTAAATTAGCGACGTGAGTTAAGAATTTCTAGACTTTCTACGGTTCATTACGGAGCAATTTAGACAATCAAATTTTGAATGAATAGACGAAACTGAACATGCGTCAGGGCGGAAGAAAAAATAAAAGAAAGAAAATTTTGAGGAAGAAAAGGTTCAGCTCGTTTCTTTCTTGTCTTAATTTGTTACTTAAGTAAATGTAATTTTATTTTATTATCGAAATATTTCTTTACCCAAGCTAGTTTCCATGAACTCGAATTCTGACAAATGTTAACTGTTAGACTTTCTAAGAGGCAAGAAAATGCAGATTCGGAAGAAACATTAGCAGGGACGATTTTTTGGCCGTATTATAATATCTGGTTAAATTATTTTCATAGTCTTATTTTGCACTAAATTTTGCACACGTAATTTGCATATTTTAATGCTGATTTAATACGACGCAGCACTAGACTTGCGTATACCGTGCACAGTAGTTGTAATTTCTGTTTCAATTACCGCGATTTACAATTGATCTCATTTTCCATTGGAAATGAGCAGGAGGTTCAACTGAACAAAATCTGCACACCATTTGTTTGTGTTGCTTTAAATGCGCTGCTTGCACTGTCTGGTCTGTATTTAGAAAGTGTCCTTTCCCCGAATATGTGGTGGCCAAACAGAAATTAGTAATACTTCAGCAAGGGATTCGAAAACATACTATTGACTGAACGTATTTGTTCCTTTTTTCGACAACCTAGTTTATGAACTACAAACTAGTGAAGATGTGGTAGAAGTTCTTACCTCAGTATCTTATCCTTGCAAAGGTCAAGAAGTTTGATATCGGTTCACTAAACGGAGGCAAATAGCCAATGCCAAATATTCGAATCCTTTCGAAAGGACTTGGTGATGTTTAATTTCAATGATTTCGAATATCAAGTCTTTTCTTGGCAGGTGAAATCGGAGAATATAAGGCTTGATAAAGCATGAAAAAAATTACGTATACGTTATCATCTATTCGCGGTAATTACATCCCGACAATTGTCCCTATATTAGAAATTTTAGCAACTTTACCTGTTACCGTTGTTACAGTCGAGAGTTCGTTCAGTTCTTTGCCGCTTGAAAACTCATTTGCCCAATACAACGGGCAAAACATGACTTACCAGTCTTGCTCTGCTACTGATCCGATACTGAGATCATTATGTATCTCCCTTTTTGACAAACAAGACAAAACCTGATGTCATTCAGATGTGAAATTATACAAGTCCACAATGTGCTCTAAAGAAAAACAACATGTAATATTGTGACTACGTAATCTGACAGACGTTTTGAGGCAGCTCTTGGGCTCTGGGGCGTGGTATCGGCTTGTCTGGTTTTCAACCCCGTGATTTTTGCGATCTTTTGCCTCATCTTGATTGGGCACTTCGTGACTTTCTTCTATCTGTTCTTCATCTTGGTGAAACGGTGCTTGCGGAAAGGGGTAGTTGCTGAGCGGGCGGCTGCAGAGCGTACGGTTGCTGGACGAGTTGGTTACGGGGATCTTGGCCTTCGTCATTTGCAGTTTTGGCCTTCGTCATTTCGATCGGTGCAAGAAATCTCTTGGAACTGCTCGCGTTCCTCGTCACCACTTCGTCACCTTTTTCTGCAGTCATCATCGTACCTTTTACCGATGTTATTTGGTAATGGTCCGACTCAAATGCAGGCCTCATTTTGTTGCGGAGATGCTCCTTGGTATGAAGTAGCACCACTTCTCCCACCTTTTGTCTTCTTTGGTCGTGTTTTGTATGTGCGGTCAGCATGGGTTTTCATTATCTGCTTAGCATGACTGGACGTATGGCTTGATGGACTTGTTGAAGTACATGATCGACTTGCATTGCATCGGCTATGGTTTGTAGGCTGAGAGCGAACGGAACTGCGTCATGACATCATTCTTACTGCTGACTCGACGCTGTCTGCAGCGACTGTGTTCTTCAGCGCGGACAGGAGTTGCCAGGACATGTAATCAGCGGAGTGAGTTGTCCCAGGGATGTTCCACGTTCGCATCAAAAGAAAGCAGTCGTACTAGCCACCTTTCGATGCGCGTGTTCACACTGACTACGCGTTATTAAAATATCCCAAACAGCGGCTCTTGATCTGTGTAAGTGGTCACTGATTTCCAAAAATGTATAAGTGGAAATATTCACATCCCCTTACCATAGCTAGTCTTTCCCGTTCAAGATGGGAGTAACGTTGTTTGGTCTCCATCAAGGATCTACTGGCTTACGCGATGACGCGTTTCCCTCCTTTACATTCCATGCAGAAGAATGGCAGCAATACCAACGGGGCTCGCATGTGTGACCAAAGTGTTTCACGCGTTAGGGTTAAAAAAGGTCAAGCGCTTCTCTTTAGTAGGAGCCTCTTTGAGCTTGATGACCGCTTGCTCGCACTCCTTGGACGCCGTCTGTTTCTTTACTAGTTAACGTAGTTGCGCCGTGATAGTCGAATAGTTGTGGAAAAAACATGACAGATAATTACTTATTCATAAGAAGCTTTGCGGCCCTCCCTCATTGATGTAACTGGGTGTGTTCCATAGCGCGTTTACCTTTCTTGGATCTGGGTTGATACCTCGTTTCCCAAAGGTGATTCCGAAGAAAGATACTTCTCGTTGTTTCAACTTAGTTTATCCCAATTGACTACCAGGCCGTTCTTGTCCAGGCGCTTCAGGACAGCATGAAGTCTTTCTCATCGAATTTCGTCGTGATCTTGTTCCGTTTGCCCAAATAGCAAAATGTCGTCGCTGACATTCATTTGACCTAAAAGGCGAATTATGGTTTGTCGAATTACTTCTTAGAATATCTCGCTGGCGGCGTTCATGCCAAATGATAAACGGGTATATCGTTTATCATTTGGCATCAACAGGATGACGTGTACAGGAAAAAACTTGTCAGTATCACTTTAACACGCTTTCTTCGCTTTCAAACAGGTACTCAAACTCGGTTAGCGCTCACGCTTCTTTCTCTCGCGTCAACGGAAAACGACTTTCTCGAAAATATCTTTTCTCAACTTCGTCCCAACTTCGCCAATGCTCGCAAGGTCATACAAGTTCATGACCTCGCGGGCACGTTCAGCCGGTGGTGATCTAGGGATTGTGAAATGTACAGTACGGTTAAAAAAACTATGGGGAAAGGGATACCGTGAGCAAGGTTGTGACCTTTCACTGCGGTAAGCTGTCCAAGCTGTCTCAGAGGCGTGGCGGCAGAGCACATTCTGACAGTGAAAGGAAAGGCTAATGTCATTATGAGCCCCCTGTCCTCATAGTTTTTTTAACAGTACTGTACATTTCCTTGTGCAAAATAACATAACGATTCCATCTGGAACATCCCCTCCCCCGTTACTAGACCCAGTAACTTACCCCCTAGGCGGCTGCTTCTAGAAGGCACAACTTCGCGGCTGGGCGCACTACTTCACCGTTCTTAGTCCGCACCAAGGTGGATCGTATGAGGCCATCTTGACCTGGAAAGGTCTACGCGATTCTGCCTAAGAGACAGTGGTTTCGTACGGCCTTGGTATCCACCACTAGAATGTATCGTCGGTCTGCAAGTTTCGCCGGGGTGCCAACCACTTTCGCCGGGGTACCAGCCCCTTTCGCATTTCAATCAGGGATGGCACATATTCCCTTATCCATATCTTCCAAAACTCATTAATTAAGGCTTGAGATGCTCTCCACCTCTTCCGCATATATACGTTCTCGAGCGTGGGAACATCCAGTGGTATGCTGGTGTTGTCCCGGCCGAGCAGGAAGTGGTTTGGTGTAAGGGCCTCTCGCTTCCAGCTTCCATTCAAGTTGATAATTACTTCTATCATTCCCTGATGGCTGGATTCTGGTTGGCTTCTGGTGCTCCATTAGGGAATCACCAAGGAAAATATAGTATTTCTCAAAGTATTTCTCAAAGGTCTCAAAATGACACTTGAAAAAAGTCAGGCGTGCGAACATATACTTATGAATTCTCATGTTTAAAAGAGTTTTGCTTCTTACTCATCTTTGTAGCGCTGCAAAGCTCAGAAATAATTTAAGTAGTATTAATGCACGCCAAAATTTGTCGTTCACGTCTACGACCTTCTTCCATAAAATAAGTGGCACAAAATGCGAAAAGTTACGTACGGAAATAACGTTACTCACTAACCTCGCCTTAGAAAAGTTAAACGCTTTCGGAGCGTCCCTTCTATCTAACTCACCGTACGTGAAATGATCTATTCTGTTGTTTAAGTGCAGCTTCGTAAACCAACCAAGACGAACAAAATGCTTTAAAAAACGTGGTACATCATAAGCTATTACGCCTTCAAAAAGATGATGGGCTATGCATGATGGCAAGTCTGGGTCGCAAACATGGAAGAAACGTAGACTATTGAACGGCGAGCTAACTTAATTCCATGTGCATTGTCTTCATCGTTTCTAAGCTATTTCAAGGAATCTTTGTAATATTCTTTGGTCCTTAGTGTTGTTGTATTAATAATATCTAGAGACTTGCGTTCATACCTTGTAACGAAGCAAAATCTACAGTAATACTCGTTTCTCGAAAAGATTCGAGAAATCCGCCTATAGTGTGACTGCACAGATGCCAAATGATAAACGGGTATAACCGCCGTAGGCCGCAGTGCGTTGAGAATGTTGTTATAACTCTAGTACCCCCTTCTTGATAGAGCTGATGATTACCGTGCTTCAGGAATATGACGGGAAAGTACTCCGCACTATTAAGCCCCACCAAGATTTCATCTGATCAGAGTAGGATGACGTTCACGCTTTATTGCTGTATTGGCCTCGCGCATGTCACCACAAAGTCGTATCTGCCCATACGTCTTTGGTTTCGGCACCAAAAATATTGGTGAGACCCAGGGATTCGCGCCCTGTACTTTCTCGATTATCCCTTGTTTTCCGTCTTGTCCTGCTCTTCTAGGACGTTTTTTCTTTTATGAAATGGAATTCTTCTAATGTGGTTGCGTCTTGGGTTTACGATTTCGTCAACATGTAGTTTCACTCTTCTCCCTATTGATTTTCCGACCTCGCCGAATAGGTTAGGGTACTTTTTCTAAGCAAATCGGGCGTCAGTCTATCTGCCTGTGTTACGGCGTTGGAGACTTCAGTAACTGTAATGAAGTACTAAGAGTTACCTTAGTGATTAGAGTCCTGCGTTCTGTTGATTGTTTAAACTACAGGATGGCTACTAGTTAGTAGAAAGTAAATTACGCAATACCGAGATTACTATTAAAGTAAACTTTTATTGAACATAATCTTTCGGAACTTTCACCTCACTGGGTTGTCACTTGACAAAGAATGGAAGAAAGAAAGAAAGAGCAGGAGTCCCACTGTATGAGAGTTTAAGTTGTACTCCGAACTGTGTCTGAGTTGATACTGATTTTTTCAGCATTGGGTAATGTCCAAGAACAGTACGGTTTTCTAATTAGTTTACAGAAAGGGGGCAAAAGGATAAACAGATTCGAATAAAACTGGTGAGTATTGTATTACGGCTGGACAGTTAATTAGGTAGATAATTGCCTCAGTTCGTGGGAAACAAACTGAGGCCCGTTTGCTAGTAGTAACACGAGAGGTGTGGCAACATAAATGCCCACGGGAATGAAACCAGGCCTAGGGATTTTAAGGGAAATGCTTTGAAGTTACGAGGTAACTTGCTTAGGAAATTAGGCTAGGGTTGAAAGACATAACAGCTTTAGGTATAGAAAGGCCAGTACAAATATTGAATCCCATCTTCGGATCAGGAATTCATATCTTCATGACAGTAACTTTCAACTCATAAGACGTCCGTTACGATGTAATATTTTCTTTTATGTTATCGTATACCCAGACCGTCGTATTTGAACATCGAGCTTTGTGTTCAATTGTTGCTTGGAAGCTTCCGCGAATGTTAATTTGCCGTGAACTATCATAGAAATACACCTGCTTCGCTGGCGGTCAAGAACAACTGAACCAAGCGCCTCAGAAATTGGGAAGTCGATGACGTTAACGGTGGATCCTGTATCAACGACCATCCTGATCTTTTTGTTAATCATAACATCTACGTCCAGGGAGGCTTCGTCAGGGCCACGAATGTATCAAACATATTCGTCTTCTTCTCTGGAGACTGCGGGCATCATCGACAACACGGACTTGCTCTTGTCGCTTCTTTTGGAATGCTGTCTTCGCCAGATTCGGAGTTTGCTTTGACAAACAGCAACGTTGAAAGTGGTTCAGCTTTCCGCAGCCGCTACACTTCTTCTCATGGGGTGTGGATAATCAGTTATGGTACGGCTGTCCATAGAATTTGCAGCTTCTCTCGTTCCCTTTGGGCTGCTGTGCCGGCTATGATTTGATCCGACTGACTTCTTCCTGCGGGCTTGTTGTCGCCATCTGTTTAGCTTGCTGACTGTATTGTCAATTAGTCGCGCATTGTCAAATATCCTTTCGAATGGGATGTCTGGTTTCTCCAGCAACTAATCGCGAAACTTGTCAGACGCGCAATTCTGTATGATTTCGTTCTTGATTTCCTCGTTGACGTCTCTGAACTTGCAGTTCTCTTTCGATAACAAAAGTTGTTGTTTAGCGCTCTGACGAGTGCC
Organism: Triops cancriformis; assembly: GCA_020615345.1. NCBI lineage: Eukaryota > Metazoa > Arthropoda > Branchiopoda > Notostraca > Triopsidae > Triops > Triops cancriformis. Next base: position 9,386 of record JAHZNP010001112.1, read on the forward strand.
TCGTATTCGGTCTCTTTTTTTTCTACGGACGCTGGTCCTGTAGCTGCCTTTCGCAATTTGAGAACTGGGGTGTTGTCGAGCGTCACAGCAAATTCCTGCACTTCTTCTCACGCGTAATGAAGTAGCATGGTACTTTTTCGGGTATCGCTTTGGACGTCGAATGCTGATACGGCAATGTTAAAACATCGTTGCCACCTCTCCTGTCTTTTGCCTGCTGTTTTCTCCTCAGTGTAAAGGTCGAAAGACGGTAGTTGAGGCCGTAACTCGTCCATTGTTTAGTTTGTGTTCTACAATCTTGACACGTTTTAGTTGCACACTGAAGCTTTTTTCTGCTCAACGTTTTTGCCGATGGTAAAATTGAAATTTCGTAGGAATACCGTGCCGAATAGGTTTATTTAAGTTCTCTCGCTAAACTTGTAATGCTTCCAATGGAAAGAAATGGGACCTTCGGATAATTCACTTTAATCTGATAGTTGTGAAAATTATAAATGACCAAATTGCTAACAGAACGCGGGACTCCCCTGCTCTCTGAAGACTGCTCTCTTTGGCTGTGGTCTGATACTGAGATAATTACAGTCCTGTATTATTTAGGAAACCAGGAAGCAATCCTCCTAATCACAGACATATTTGGTTATTCTGAATATATAGCCTGGCTTGCATTGAAAACGGAATTTCTGTTTTTTATAACCAATCGCGCTTCATTCGTTGGACAAACAATGACAACGTTCATGCCATTTCTAGAAAATGCCATCGAAAATGTGATTTTCCAGGAGCTATGAGGGCCCTTGACGGTTGCCATATAGCCGTTCCTCCGTCATCCGCCAGCCCAGGGTTCTCAAACGTTGCGTCTTGGCGCCCTGGTAAAGCAAATTTGCGAGTCTTGGGCAAGACTAGAGGCTTCAGTTTCTCGCATTCCTCTTCCAACTTTTTTTCTCTTCCTGGAGTATGACCACACCTATTATACAACGAAGAGCCAACAGACGAAACGATCTTTGAAACCTTTGAAGAAATGATTTTGCTACAGATACTACGGGGCTAACCAGGCCGAGAGGGTCGTATAATCGTGATACAAATTTAAGGCAAACTCGTTTTGAATATGGCAAGGAAAGGGTCGACAAATAATGTAATAACGAGGAGGCATCTAAATAAAACCCGTCCTTCTGAAGATCACATTGCAGATCGAGCACCTTTCCCGGGGCATTAGGGGTGAGGTCCTTCACAGGGGTGGGCAGGTCAGAAGGAGCGGTATCCGCGGACAGGGTGTTCTATACGAGGGGATTAGGACAAGTGAGTTTCCTGAGATTCATACCCACTTTCTGGAATATTTTGCGCGCATCATTGGCAGTTCGCAGGACCGCTTCTTGGGTATCTCCTCCCAGAAAGACGTCGTCGACATATGTATTAGATTTTAACAAAGCTGCAGTGGTAGGTTACTGAGACTCCATTTTCTCATAGTGGTTCTGCAAAGTGACGGCCAAAAGGGCTGGACTTCACGTTAAGCCAAAGGGGATCCTCTTCCGTCGGTGATGGGCGAGTTCCAAAGGGGAAAAAGAACCAGAAGGCCACAAAAACCGGAGGGCATCTCGCTGATTCGGTTGAATCTTTACCTGCGGAAAAGCTTCTTGAACGTCACCAAAAAAGGGTACTTCACGAAACGGGAACGAAGTAAGATCGAAAGAAGTTTGGGGGTCAAATTGGGTCCTGGAAGGAGATAGTCGTTTAAAGAGGGATGCCCTGGCAATTTAGCGGATCCGTCAAAAACGATGCCAACCTTGGTGGTAACCTTATCCGCACGCAAGGCCGTATTTACGGGGGGGGGGTGAACCCCCCCGAAATTTTGATTTTATAATGGGAAAGATAGGAATGACCAAGTGTCCAAAATAAATGCATATGAACCCCTCCCCCCGAACTGAAATCCTGGATACGGCCCTGTCCGCACGTACAACCGGGTGATGGGGAAAATAGTGAACAAGAGGGGGTGCGACGTCAGGAGTGTTCACTATTTCAATGTAATCTTTCTTAAGATAGTCAGTGAGTATATCTTGGTACTGCAACATCAAGCCATAATTTTTTGCTAGACGGGATAAAAAAATCGGTTAAGCGTTTCTTCGCCAGTTCCAGATTGTAGTGCAGCGTGGGATGATCGTCGTTCCAGGGGAGTGCCACAGTGTACTGGGTACATCGAAGGCGAGAGAGGCTTTTATTGCAGCATGGGTAGTATCGTTGGACCTTTCAGGAGGCTCGCGCGCGAAGATCCCCAAACTTTCCAGATCCCAGAAGGCGCTAACGTTGATGGCTGAATCGTGCTGCTCTACCGTGACGGCCTGGTCTAAAAGAAAGATTACCGGAAGTGGAAAGGAATAAGGAAGCCGCATCAAGGGCCCATGAAGTAGCCAACCAATGCGGCTATTCATAAGTACGGGGCCATCTGGAAGTCTCTGTATTTGGTCCTTTATCAAGGACCAGTAAACGTCGGTGCCAACCAACAAATCACAACGAGTCGTAGAGGATTTCGCAGTTATTTTATCGGCCAGGTGACAATGGGGTGACAACCTCTTTATCCAAGTTCCTGAAGTGATAGTTGGGAGAGCTGGGCAGATTACTGGGGCTTCAGTGGCCAAGAGAGTAATTCGTTGTTGGCGTGTACGGAATCCGGAAATCTGGTAAACTACGAATTCGCCAGAGACTTCGTTGGGTTTTTCTGCTCCAATGGCGTATACCGCGAGATCGGTCAAACCAATTTCCATTAATCCTAAATGCTTTGAGAGAGATTGACTTATGTAAATCCATTTGCTTCCTCCATCATAGACACATCGAACCAATTCTTCCTCCATTTGGCCATTTACATAAACCGTCGCGGTCTGCAAGGCTATGTCCGAGGACCCGTTAGTCAGGAAAGGGCAACAGCAGGCTCTGAGGAGGGTGGAGGGTTAGGCTGGGGCGTAATCGTAGTCGTATTGGAGCCGCCATCCCGGACTCGAACGTTTGAATCGCGACTGCGAATCGTTGTATGGTGCAATTCTCTACAATTACGACGCCTGCAGTTAGAGATAGGACAATTACTTACCATGTGCCCAGATCGTAAGCAATTGAAACAGCGAGCATTATTGCGCAGGGAAACTCGTCGATCTTCCACCGACTTCGGACATTGGTTGGCAGGGTGACTGTCGTTGCAGAATAGACAGCTGCGGATGTGCTCGAATTGAAAGGAAGTACCGGTAGTTGGCGCTGAGGTTAACGCGGCTACAGCGGCGGTAGTTGTCACCTTGGGGACATTCTTCAATACAGCTGGATTGCGGGCAACGTGATCAGACTCGTGTCGCGATTTCAAAATGCTGTGCTTTTCGCGACTTATGATTTTCTATTGGAGGAAGGCCATCATGAAGGCAAGGGATAGTGGTCCATAATACTGGCGATTGTATTCTAAGGCCTTGAGGGCGGGACCACGTAAATAAGAGTTGAGGTACGTAAACTTTTCTACTGGAGGTAAAGTCGGGTTATCGTCGAAGGTTCGTGAAAAGGTGTCCCAAAATGGTTTCCATTGGTAAGTGTCGCCGTCGTATGACTGAATGTGTAGTTTAGGAATTTTCACGTTCGAGGAATTAGTTGACGTAGTACCGGCCAAAGAGCAGAGCTGCTACGAGTGCGCTCTTTTTGTCACGAGCTAATGTGCGAGCGCGCACTTTATTTTCATTTTGCGAGCGCAGCGCGCTCAAAAAGCATTGAGCTCAGGCGCTCGTACTGTTTCGCCATCTAGTGGGAACTTTTAAAACATTGAACAAAATACACAAAAAGTCGCTTCGCCGTTTGGGTAGGAGATGATTGCTAACACCAAAACCTGCCTTTCACTAGCTTTTACCAAGTCTGACGCTAACATCTGCGCCATAGCGATGATTGCCAACACGACGATTGCCAACACCCATAGCTATGCAATGAAAACCCATCTTGAAATTTTTGCGAGATATGGTTACGTACTGAACCTGTAAATGTAAACAAAACGTGTTGCACTTGTCCCAACCTAAGTAAACCTAACCTAATTTAACCTAACCAAACTATTAAATCTCTCAAATATTGTCTAATTAAAGCTGAAACGCCTTAAGGTGAGCTTTCATGGCGTAGTTCATTGATGGCTATTGGTGTTTGCAATCATCGCTATGGCGCTGGTGTTAACAGGCGTCAGACTTGGTAAACGCTAGTGAAAAGCGGGTTTTGGTGTTGGCAATTGACTCGTACCCTTCTTATATAAAGGAACATATGTGAATTTTTTGCTGCATAATTTCTAATTCTATTATAATTTTAAACTTAATTTTTATACTGCACTTTATATTATATGCATTATTTCATGTCATAGTTTCATATTCATATATGTGTTCGAAGAGTTTCTCATCCGCTGAATATATGGCAATAATGAAAAAGAGCGCGAGCGCGCTCTTTTTTGGAAATATGAGCGAATGTGCGAGCGCATTTACGACAAAAAGCAAAGAGCGCGAGCGCGCTCGCAAAAAAAAGAGCGCGGATCATCTCTGCCAAAGAGGTAATAGGGCTAACCGTTGGCAGGGTTGCGGAGATAGGAACTGGGCTTGAAATCGAGCCAGTTGTAAGGACATGTTGAGGTTCAGCTTGAAGGTTGCCGAAGATTCGATAAATGACCCTTTCAATCGTAGTTTTAATGACCCTTTCAATCGTCAAAAAACTCACGCAGCCCCGTGACGTCTCGAACTAATCTTACAGGGGTTATTTCCAATATGGCCTTGTTGGTCACGCTATGATGAGGTGGGTACAACGTTCGGCCTGAAGAGTCTCGGAGCTCCTCGGAATTCAGCTTCGTGACGTGTCCTAGAGAGATGTACTCTTCGATGACAGCAGCGTACTTCTCAGTGTGGCCTGGGTCACGGCGGAATCTTCGTTCGACGGTAAAGAGCCGTTTTAGGGCGGCGTTACGGTTGTTAGGTAACGCAGTTGACGATGGCTTCCACGGAAGCCCGACCGCGTAGCGTTCTCCATCGTGACGGATGGAGGCTTTGAAGAGCTTCATCGCTTGACGGTCGTCTTCGCTCGTCATGTTCTTCGAAACTGCCATCCCTAATGATTCTACCGTCCAGAATCTTTGGAAGGTTTTGTCGATCTTATCGTCGTGGGGTCGTGCGCTTATAAGGTGGCATCGGGGATAAGTGGTGACTTGTTTCGTCGTTAGCCCACCTACTGCACACCAGCCAAAGGGCATCTTGAAGGCTACAGGAGCTGCATCGTCGTTTTCATATTCACGATATCCTAACTGTCTGCGTGTCTTCGGTACGTCCATTCCGATTAGGACGGTCACGTCGTTGGTGTCCACGAGTGGAAGGGTCAAGTTAGTTAAGTGCTCCCATCGCTTCTTCAGGCTTGGCCAGTCCACTATCCGTCTCGAAACACATATGTTCGGAACAGTGAGTGCGTCGTGGACGTCGAAAGAAACGGACCCCTCTCGAGATTTGACTTTAAAATATACTTTCATTGTTTTCAGGATAGAATCGTTCCCGTGGTACGTCCCTATTCGCATTCGCACGTTTTGTCCATTTGAAACGAGTTTCGAGGCAGCGTCTTGTCGAATAAGGGACGTTTCGCTTCCGCCTTCGAGCAGGGCCGTTCATGGGAGATGACCCCGGTCATCTCCCATGTTCTAATAAATCGCGAGAAAAGTTCCTTTCGTAGCATCAACGTTCGTTGAAGGCCATTCCGGACCTTCTGTCCGGAACATAGGGACTGCACCCAGCTTGGTACCCCGCATTTAGGGACCGTACCAAGCTATATATTTTCCTTGTTGAGTATACTTTATATACTGACTCTTATGTACAAAAGAACACTTTTATATACTAGAATAATGACCCTAGGTCACAGAGAACAGACAAGGGTCAAAAGTTCAGAAAGTAAAAAAGTTCTCCAAGAAACTACCCAACACCAACGTTTGCAAGAAAGGGTCAAAAGTAAAGATAGGTAACATAAGAAAGAGACGAACAAGAATTCCAACAATATGCTTCCTACCAAACTGTAAGTTGCTTGTGTAATTTTTTTCTTTGTGGTCTAGTACTCTAGAGGCGATTTCATTGTAGCATTTATAATCATATTTCTGACGCCGATTGCTAGTTGTATCTATCCCTCAATGGTGTGCTGCATAAAAGGATTAGTATGGGTGTGGTTTTAGTGGTTCCTGTGATGGTCCTCAGGGCTCTGTTTTGTATTGTTTCTAGCTTTTTCAGAAAACTTTTGTTTGCATCTTTGAATATAGTGGCCGCGTATTCCAACTTTGCTCGCACTAGCCCTTTGCATGGTGTTATCGTTGTTTTTTTTGCTAGATCGCCAACTAGTTCTTGTCAATTTTTGAAATATCCCTTTATCCAGTTTTACTCCTAGAAATTTTCGGATTTTATTATTTCTATTTCTTGGCCTTTCATCTTTATCTCAACCATTTTTGTAATGTTTCTTTTTCAGGTATAATTAAGCACTTTGTTTTGCCTGGGGCTATTTCGAATCCATTTTCTTGACACCATGCGTCTGCATGCCCCTGCTGTTCGCCTTAATGCGTTTCTTGATTTTTATCCCTGGTCCATGACGCGATGTCGTCTACATAGATGGTGTGGTTCATTCTCGGTTGGTTAACCGGGAAGTCCCTAAGCATCATATTTAATAACCATGGGCTTAGAACTGATCTTTGCGGCATTCTTCTCCTCAGTCTAATCTTCTTTAATGTTGTTGCGCGTACATACTATACTGAGAAAAAAACTGTACTCAGAGAAAGTAAAAGGTCTAATTAAACCTCTCAAGGCTGATTTACTTTCATTAGGCAACGAAGTGTCGCACAACCAATCACTGTCTAGGTGAAAGGAGAAAACCTCGCGAAGTTTGCTAAGTGCTCGCTTGCATCTTTCACAAAACGCTCGCTTTGAGAATACGCAGAAAAATAAAATACAATGAATTAAATTTATTTTCATTGCCTGTTTAAATATTTCCTAAATTCTATAACTGCATGCTTAATTACAATAAATTTACAGTAATAAATTTTTTTACGTTTACGTAGCAGTACATTTAATTTGTGTAAAACGAAGGAAAAAAGTTTGCAAGTTTTCATGTAAAAACTGAGTAATGCAATCAAATAGCTTTAGATATTTCGGTAATAATATTACGATTTAGGCATCGTATTTAATCACAAAGTAAAAACATTTCGTATTTCGCATAAAGCAAGTAACTGCCTGCGCTTTAGTCAACGGCCTACTTTTCCACCTAAATCTTCAAGAGTTCGTGGATAGCCTTTCTTTAGTAGACCATTGGTGCAAGCCCCGTCGCAACCTAATGAAGGTAAATTAGCCTCTAGAGGCTTAATTAGACCTTTTATTTTCTCTGAGTACAGGTTTTTTGCTCAGTATAGTACTTCTCATGTTCTATTTGTGAGTATACTTTGCATCGTCTTCAATATTTTCCCCCTGATACCTAATGCCCCTAGTTCAACTAGTAATTTATTTATCTATACCGAGTCATAGGTCTAGAATCAAAAGTGTGGTATCCTTCCTTTTGTCTGACTGTGCTATCTACTGTGCTCCTGCCTGCTCTGAAACCAGTTTGTATATTAGAAAATAAATTGTTTTTCGCTAATCTTATTAAGTCTTATGACTAGTATTGTTTCGAAAATTTTTGCAAGACATGAAATTAGATTGTTCTATAAGCTTCCGCTTTTTCCGGGTACTTCCCTGCTTTAATATTGGGATTACGACTGCATTTTTCCACTCGCTTCGTACCTGGCCTTTTTTACCATTTATTTGTACAATTCTAATAACCTTTGCTTGAAGTTCTTTGGCAGTCTGTTTATGATCTTGTAGTGGACTATATCTTTCCATGGCTCGTGTTAGGTAGTTTGGCCAAGACCTCAGAGAATTCCCAGTCGGTGAACAGTTTTCCACCTCCTTCCAGCTGCACCTCTCCCCAGTAGCACAGGTAAGTGGAAAAGAAGTCTCGTTCTGAAGTGCAACTTGAACTTCACGAATTTGAACTTCACGATACCCTGAGCTTTCATCGAAGCTCCAGAGACAGGATTAACGAAAGTCTATTTTCTGAGAAAACTAAACCAACTTATAAATGCAATGAAAGTAACAGAGCTAATCGTTTTCACGTAAGACTCAAACAAAAATTATCCATGGAACAGCTACGTCATACTTTTACTAAACCGAGGCCAAGAAAGTCGGCTCTTCGCGACGTTTCGTCAACCTGAAAGCGACGTTGAGATGTGACAACACCTTTCAACGTCGGCGACGTCGTTTCGACCAATTTTCTACCATATTTTGCTACTTGGGTCTTTGACAAAACTACTAATTTGTCGCTCTGAGCTACGTTTTTTTTTTCTCTCTCTCTCTCTCTCGCCAGTCCAATGCTGCCCCGACTGTACACGTGCGAAATGGTGAGCCAATCCTTCCGCTGTTTCCTCTTCTGCTGTGCACTGTGTTCCTTTTATAATTATACTCTATACTCTTTTTTTTCTTGCCTTCCATGCAGCCGATTATCGTCCGTACTTCTTTCATGTTTGAGTTCAGAAGACTTTCCACTTTTCCCTCCAGGATTTTTTCCCATTCCGCGCTATCCTTTCGCATTGCGCTTGTACTTTTTGATAGTCTTCCTTGTTTTTATCCGATGGCCATTCCCTAAACATCCGATACCTCTTCCTCATTACGCCAATTGCCCGACTACATTCTTCGTTCCACCATATCTTTCTATTAATATTCTGGGTTACCTTTATCTCGTTTTGTGCTGTTTTTAAGTGCCTTTTACCAGTATGGAGTACTATAAATCCCATATATTTTTCTTTTACTCTGCCTGTTTCTGTCTTTTATTTATTTCGATAATTTCTAATTCGTCGCTCCACTTCTGCCATTTGGTTATTATAATATTCCAGATAAGCTCTGCTCTTGTTATTTGTTGCCATATACTCATCAATTTCCACCACTTGGTATATGATCGAATAGCAACATTGCGCCATATTTTACGGAGATTTTAGCCTTTAAATCTGCTGTCGCAAAACAAAAATCTGTTGTTGAATTTCTCCGCTTCCACCAATGAAAGTTTCCGTCCTTTTTCTGCTACTAAATGGAGATCTACCCACACTTCTGGTAAGTCGAACAGTTGTTCTACCTCTTCTATTTGTTGCCCTTCTTCCCCATAGGCTGTGATGCGCATTCAAATCTCCTATGTATAAACCACTTTTCCGTGTCCCTATTTGACTCGTTTAATGAAGGAATTCCCGTGTTGTCATTTTATGTTCATATCCCTTTCTGCAAATATACCCCCGTAATATTTTTTTATCTCTGCCTTCAATTTTTATGCCAATAAACTCCATCACCCCATTATTATGTGGTTTGAGATTTATTTTCCCCCATTTAATTTCTTCTCTGATCCAAAAAATTACTCTTGTTTCTCATTTCCTATCTGTTCTTTGTTCTGCGTACCCTCGTAAGCATACTCTTTCTCCTTCTTTAAGCCATGTTTCGTTTATAAAAAGAACATTTCCTGTAGCTTACTCCCATCTGGTGTCATACGCTGGGTGTTCTTTATAGCAGTTAGCGCACTTTGGTCCTTTCGCTTCTTTTTTATCTGTGCACGACATAATGGAGGGTTCCCTGCTACAATGTCCGCATCTTTCTTTCCCGGTGCAAACCGTGCTGATGTGGCCAAAACTTTGGCACTTGTAGCACCGTATTGGGCGGGGCTCGAATGGGCAAACCTTTATCTTTAGGTAGCCCACATCTAGGTACTGTGCAAGGTTGTTACCTTTGTATGAAAAGGAATGTATTCAGCGTCTTGGCCATGAGTTAACTAACTCTACATTTAGGATTCTCAGCTATATAACTCTAAGTCTTCAACCATATGGAAGGTAACAAGAGATAGCGTCAATACGGTAATAAAAGAGGGTGCAGCGTTAGGTCTGGCAAATGTTACCCAACACATAAAAAATCAGAGCATGCACATTGCAGGCCTAGGCGCGAACCCGAGGCCCAAGAAAATCCCAAACTAAACCAGCCCAGTCTTCTGTCATGCTTGAAGGCTAGCGCTGGTACTACAATTTCAGGTCAATAAGAATTCTCATTCTTATACTCTTTCACCTTTTAAAAATTCTATATATTTTTTCGCTTTAACCGACAGAGCCTCCAGGCTCACAGTAAATCAAACGTGTGAGATGATTTCTGGCCCTAGTTGGTCGATGTTCTTCTAGCTCAGGTCTGACGTCACCGGACGGTTCATCGGGCGGTGGTATTACCTCCAGCGTTTCGTCTTGTGGCACTGGGTTATGAGAAATATCTTCTGAGTATTCTTCCTCAATTATTCGACGATGCATTGTTTCATTATCTTCTGTGCCAACTCCTGGTATCTTTGGGCCCCAGTCCGAAGGCGTCGCCTCGTTTCTCATATTGGCGGGCGAGTTTGGAACGAGTTTGGATCCCTTCTTCAAGTTGTCCATGTGGACGACTTTTTCTTGTGTCCATAATTACACTCGTAATGCGGGCTGGCTGCCTGATCCGATATTAGCTTGATTACGATCCATGGCCCTGACCATGGGCGGTGAAATTTATGAAATCTTCCCCTCTTCGTAGCATGGTCAGACAGCCATGCAGAATCTCCTAGATGTATTTGATGTTTGGATAACTGATTGTCGTAGCATGCTTTTTGATATCGTTGCGCCAACCCCAGACGTTTCCGTGTCTGTTCGTATACCTCGGTTAGTGTCTTTTCCAAGTTTGCAGCATAACGCGTTGTGGACATTGCCGTGGTTTGTAGGTTACCAGCCCCATAAACTACGTCTTTTGGTCACCAAAACTCCCTTCCCAAGTGTAGTCGTGCCGGAGTAAACGACGTTGAATTTTGTATACTTGTTTTGTACGCAAGCAAGATACTAGGTAAAACTTGAACCCAGGTTTCGTCGCCTTCGTCAATAAGTTTACTGAGGCCCGCTTGGGTGGTTCTGTTAGCTCTCTCGACGAACCCGTCATTCTCTGTATGATAGGGAGTAGTTCGCGTCTTCTTGATATTCAATATACGACAGATTTCGCTAATAATTCTCGACTTGAAGTTCCTGCCTTTGTCAGAATGTAGTTCAAGCGGTGCTCCATACCGACTGATGTATTACCCATACAGCGTCCATCTCGACCACTGCAGATTGTTTGGGTACAGTTAATTTACCGTGTTTGGTAAAGACTGGGGTATAAAAACAAGTGCTGGGAACAATTCGGTACCTTAATCCAGAGCTGTCTACGCTAAAATGGCAGTCCGGTTGAGCCTAGTACGTGCCAAAATGACAGTTGGGTTGTGCGTTCAAACGGACTGACCAGTTCCGTTGACATTTAAATGTACCCTAGATTGATTGTCCTAACAAGGATTACTTTGCGTCGATTTTTGCCGTTCCCTTTTTGGAAGAGCTCGTTCACCTGCTATTCTTCTACACACGGGTCGGCACTCGCCATGATACACTTCCTGACTACGTCGCTACCCTGGGAGTCTAATGGCCTTTTCCACTGGCTACTCTGAGAGTAGTTCAGAGTAGCACTCCACTCTGTCAAAGGGTACTCCGAATCTGCAGATCCGTCGTGAAATCTCGGATTCACTACTCCCAGTGGAGGGCGCTGGTAAATTCGAGAGTGAACGGCATACCTACTTGTTTACACTTTTTTCCTGTGCAATTTGAAACATTAAGATTTATTATCTATTGTTTGCAAGATTTTTTTACGCAAACAAATGGCAGTTTTTCAAGAATTTATACGTACGACTGAAGGTGGTTTGGCAATGCTCGGAAGTGATTTTCTTTGCTCCGTGCTTGTTGAAGTTATCCTGCACTTATTTTGCAAACTCTGTTATTTATTTGGGTTCTTATTTATTTGTTAGGAGAATTCAAAGTGCAGGCTGTGTCAAGAAAATGTCTTGAATAGCAGGGAATCATTGAAAGAGAGGAAGAGGACACAACCGAAGTCGTAACTAAAAAGCCGTCTACATGCGAATGGTCGGAGAGTGAAACCAAATTTTTATTGGACAAGTACAGCCAATACATGGAACAAGTCGGACCGATGAAAAAGTTCCGTCGGAAACGGAACTTGTGGGACCAAATTTCAACTGATCTGGCAACTGTATTGTCATCATCAAGAACATGTATCCAGTGTAAAAGCCGCTATAAGACCGTTGTAAGACGAAAGAAGGCGGCTATGGACAACAACCGAGGAACGGGAAACACCAGAGCGCAAGTCGAATATGAAGGAGAACTCAATCAGATCCTTTGTATGGATAATTCAAATCAACCTGAAATAAGAAGGGAAGTCGGCCGCGTTGAGTTCAAGAATACGCACACCCAGGTACAAGTACACCAAAAAGACGTCGATAAGATGTCTCGGTGTCTCTACAGTTTCTTAGATATTAATAAGATGCTTTGAATAAATTAGAACGACGTCTTAAAACGTGTTTGTTATACTAGGCGAATGCTTCTGAGGAAGAGGGAGCACCTGCACCTGAAGAATCCGCGCCTGAAGAACCTGTGCAAAAGAAGTTGAAGAGCAGCCGGACAGACAGACTGATTGGGCAGTTCCGCGAGGATATTCGGGATTCTTTGAAGGTGAAAGAAGAATCTCGTGAACGACGCCATAAGGAGTGGCTCGAAGTCCAGAAGGAGCGGCTCGAAGTTCTCAAGTCATTGCTCCAAAAGTTACTGGTGTGGCTTTTCCATCTCGTTTTTCCTACGTTGTATGTCGTTTTATTTATTTCTTATTATAGTATTATTTCGCCTTTATTGATGATTTACGTTTAGTCTCCATGATTCCGGCTGTTGAAAGCCAAAAAGTTAGGGTTTTAAACTGACGTCCAAATTCTCTATGATTTTCCATACCTCTCTGTGATTCTCTGTGATTCTTTCTGATTTTACATACCTGTGATTTACTCAAGAAAAATGCAAGTGCAAGAAAATTTTTTAGTATAAATAAAGCGTTACTTAACATTGAATACATAAATGAAAACGTGTTTTCGTTTATACGAAATATTGACTTCTGTATTGCCAGAACACACTGGCATCAATTCGAAAAAGATAGCGCTATACGCTCCCGTTTTGCCGCACTGGCAACCCGTAAATCCCCTTGCCGGTCTTCTACAGGAGCCTGCTCGTCTCTGGGTATATCAGCATTAACATCATGCGAGAAGTCATCAGCAAAGTCGTTATGGCGGATGCACAGATTGTGCAGCACACAGCACGCCACAATAAATTGAGACGCTTTATCCACCGTATTAAAATCCAAACGAATAAGTTGGCGGAACCTTTGCTTAAGGTACGCGTACGCGTTTTCGATTTTCACCCGCGTAGCACTGAGCTTCAGGTTGAATGCACGCCGCCGGGGTGTCAAATTGCCGTAGTCTTTGTATGGCGTTAAGAGCCATTCGGTCAAGGGATACGTGGAATCTCCTAAGCATGAATGGGTTAACTTTAACTTATAATTCTCACTTAGAAAACTCAACTTACCAAGTAAGTGGAAATCGCTGCCGCAAAGCGCTGGCAATTCTTCACAAACGAAGGACATTTTATACACCCGAGCGTCGTTAATCTTGCTAGATATCCCTGTGAAGTCATCAAGGAAGGCTCCACTTGCATCACAGATTCCCTGCAGAGTAAGCGCCACTTGGTCATGTCGGTTAACATAATTCGACCTGAGCTTGTGTGCGGGTGATCTAATAGAAATATATGTCCCATCGATGCACCCTATAACTCCAGGGAAGCCAGAAATCTGAAAATAATGACATAAAATTGCCAAATAATACGTATAATGCTGAAATGCTTACTGTTTCGAAACCATGCGATACTTTTTCCTTTTCTTCTTCCGTACGTGGAAAATAAATGAATTTTGGAGCCACTTCGATTAAAAAAGCAAGGACTCTGTCCATAAGACGGGACAAGGTCAATTCCCAAATTCCAACCGGTAAAGCCGTGTCGCGCAAACAAGTTTTCTTTGCAGCAAACCTACCGCGAATTAATTTATTAGTTAATCAAACTTATAAGTCAGGCAAGAAAATAGTGTTACCAAAGAAACGAGTAGATGTGACATTCGGCCGACTTTACAAGAGTTCCTCCGTGTGTGGTACACTTCAGGAAGTGCTGGGAGTTCGCAAACGTGTCAGTTAGAAGGTCCGAAACTTTCCGACTAACCCTAAAGTTTCTTCTAAACTGTAAAATAAAAATTATCAAACTTTCGCTCTATGCGTTATAAATACACCACTTACTTCCAAATCTGAATACTGACGAACAAGTGATATATAATTTGGAATTCTGGTTTTCGACTCTTCTGCCGTTTCTGTCAATAGTACACACATCATTTGTTGATAGTTTTCTTCATCACTATCACTGTTGGAACTGGAAGATGAATCTTCAAGCAAAGCAAGTAATAATCTCTCTTTGTTCGGATCCATATTTCGCGCGCAGTGAAACCGACTCTGGAAGTCCTACTCCGTCTTTGAAGTCAGGGTAGCGAAGAGTACTCTTTTTTACTCTAAACGGAGTGAGAGTCCCAGTGGAGGGCACGAACGGGAGTGACTCCGCCTCCGGTTTGCCCAGTAGAATGCGCCACCGCTACTCGGAGTCAAAAAGGGTACTACAGAGTCAGGGGCGGACTGGCCCATGCGGCAATGCGGAAAATGCCGCATGGGCCGGAGGCCAAAAATCATAACTGAAAACTTTTTTGGGCTGGACCCCTCTCAGTATCTGAATGTGAATGTACACATGTGTCTTTGAGTACCGTAAATCGAAGGGAGAGGTTTTGGACTGTAGACTAGTGCGGCCTGCAGCATTCCGGGAATGGGCTGCGGTGTTGCTCATAAGGCTGGGAACGTTTATGAACTGTGGCTTCCCGATAACCTCGTTTTATAACCCAAACCATTCAGCTCAACCTGGAAGACCGAGTCAGGCTATAGCCACCCATGACCGAAGTAAAGACGCAACCCACATAAGAGAGGTACCACTAATATAAGACGTTTGGCTCTCAGGGTAAGGTTCCCTACCTCGCCGCCGGCCTCTATCGCAGCTGGCAAGTTCTCGTTGTGTTGCGAACTTTGACAATCTCAGAACTTCGAAGCTGAGCTTTACGCACGTAACTCTTTATGAATCAGTAGGCAAAAAGTTGAAGCCTAGTTAAGACGGCTCTCTCCATTTCCTAAACTGAGTTATACATTTTCTTGCCTCCTTTTATTCACATAAACCAGTTTGGCATCGTTTTTACACCAATATAGTGAACATAGAGGGGAAAAGGCCCGCTAGAAAAAGCTGCGCTCAAACGGAAAGAGAAAAACGAGCAGCTGAGCTCGAAAAGGCCGGGAAAGACCCAAAGCAAACAAAAATCAGTTTCTTTACCAAATTAAATAATTGGCTTTTTTATTTTGTCCTTAGTTTCAAAATGTTCATGGTAAAAATAGGGTACAGCACAGTCTGCTATTGAAAGTAAAGCGTGTGTGCACAAGGTTTTGTTCGGGTACAACTTGTGTGCTGCGTCATATACAAATCTGTACGCTGTGTACGAGTACCTGCTTACGTTGTCATTCACTCAAGTTTTATGTGAGCGTGCATGTAGTAAGCTCAAGCTAGTGACAACTTGCTTAAGCGCTAACTTAACACAGATCCAGTCAGAAGCATTAATGTTAATGAGAGTCGAACGAGATTTACTCGATGAAACGAAGATTGACGAAGTTCTTATTTTTTTGCATCAGAGCTCAAGCTTATTGAATCAGCTGCTTTCATTGTAAATTGTTCGTGTGTTCACCGTTACCTGATTTAAAATAAACCAGTATGCGTTGTCTCATATATTACGATCGCATTCGCTTCTTTTATATCTATTTTTTATGAACTAAGTAAGATCCCACAGCTCACTGGGGCCGGCTGTGAAAAAATCCGCATTGGCCGTTGGGAGGCCAGTCCGCCCCTGTACAGGGTACTCTAGAGTAGCCAGTGGAAAAGGCCATAAGAGCCAACTTTTCAATACTCGTTGTTCTCACGTGTTTGATGGTGATCGTTTCGAACTGTTTGAGTAAATCATATTAGACGATCCAATCTGCTTTCCCGCTTTTTATTACTAGGAAATATAGGGGTTGATATGAGCCCGTGTAAGTCTGCTATATTACTGCTCCGCTCTATGCTCTGCTAACTGTCCATCCAGCCAAAATGTCAGTTGAGTCCAGAGTCAAAGTTCCGTGGGTGAGAGATGATTCAGTAGAGGAGACTCGGGTCAATTGTAACGTTTCGCGAAAGTAACAAAAATCATAGCTTTTGAACGAAACGTCTCTTGTAGCTGTAAAAAAACAGGGTCATGTCAAATACCGTTACCCAGTGTGTCGCGAGGCTAGTGCAGTAGCCAGTGGCGCTTTCCCTCTCCGCGCTTTCCCCGTGACCTTGGCTCACTCCTGGTTGTTTTGTTATTATTGGTTGGTTGTTTTGTTGTTATGTTGTTCTATTCTTTTCGCAATGTTCTGTAAGTTTTACCTCGGTTATCGGTTCGTTGAGGAAAATCCGAGCCAGGGTGTGAATGGGCTACTCCAAGCTGTCTGCTGACAGCGGAAAGGGGAGTAGTGCACGTACCGGTGTTGAACTTTGGGGATCAGGCTGTTCGACTATCGAAGGGAGAAGCGTTGGGGCGTTGGGGGTTAGTTGATGATCCCCCGCCAGAACCAGCGAGTCCTCCCCTCCCTGCTACGCGTAACGTTATGTGTGTTGCATCTTCATCGATGATCAGTCGCGACACTGGGCTGGATTTACAACTGGGGGAAGAGCTCCTTCCCGAAGAACGCGGCAGGTTGGCCACAATGC
>JAHZNP010001113.1:0-26198 GCA_020615345.1 Triops cancriformis
ACCTTACGAAGAGAAGCCTTACGAAGCCAAACCATACGAAGCCAAACCTTACGAAGCCAAGCCTTACGAAGCCAAGCCTTACGAGCAGAATCCGTATGAAGCCAAACCATACGAAGAGAAATCCTCGGAAACTAAATCTTATGAAGAGAAACCGTACGAACCCAAAACTTACCAAGTGGAAACCAATGAAGCCAAACCTTATGAAGCCAAACCTTATGAAACTAAACCCTACAAAGCCAAACCCTATGAAGCCAAACCCTACAATAACAAACCTTCATCTAGCGCCACAATTTATCCAGTAGCTTATGTTTCCACGCCCACTCAAAAAAAATACGAAACTACTACCCCGTATATCACAGCCAGTAACAAAGCTTCTACCTCATATAGGTTAACTCACAAACCCAAGTCCACTGCCAACGCCCCATACAAACCTAACTATACCGCTTACAGCTCGAAAGGTCCATCTGCGCCGTATCCAATCCGACGGTATTATGCTCAGCGTACTTACCCAGCGACGTCCATGAGGTACAACAAGAAAGCACAACCCATGCGAGCCTCCCCCAAGACTTACAGACCAGCAACTACTTACAAGAAAACAGCACCCAGACCACAGGCAAAGACGTACCCTACTCACAAACCGTATGCTGCTACTAAAGTACCTGCGTATCAAGTACCCCAAAAAATGTATTCACCGCCATCAGCTTATTATAGAACTGCTTATTGAAAACATTCAATGCTGAAAATGCTATACTAAAGTTGGTCTCTCGTGCTCTTGTACCAAAAAATGCAATATTTTTATAAAATACAGTTCATCATTTTAATTCTTGTTTTTTCCTCCTTAATTATTGCCCTATTTTAGCCGATTATTGATTTCCTGCTCCTTTTACCTCCCTCAAGTACAGTGGGCGCGTGCAACGAGTGCAAATCTGACGATCTTACTGACCTACATTGGGAAAATTTTATCCTCCTTTCCCTATGGCCTTGTGAACTAACATCACCGATTCTGATAGGTACAATTCTGCCTCGGTGACGTCAAGGACTCGTTAATTCTAAGGACTTCAGATTGCAGAGGAAACTGTCGACTTACAAACTTATTCTGGTTTAACCGCTCATCAAAACTCGCGGACTATCCTAAACCCTCTACCAGCAGTTTCCAAAGAGCGTTTCTTTTTTATAAGCGACGATCACGGCAATATATATTATATACATTCAATTGAACAAGTACTATGGTCTAAAAATAAAAAAAAACGAATGTTTAGACAGCTGCTCACATATAACTGAATTTTTATCCCTTAATTAGGAATTGCCCTTGAAGTCCAGATATTCAGATCCTGGAGCAGGTTTTTCTTTTTAAGTCTGAAACTGTCAAGGCATATCTCGTTCACTTACAAAATTTTCTTATGGTAAAAAAGCTTCGTTCGACATGTAGTATTAGGCCTATACATTCCACATTTGCGCCGAGTCGTGCCTATTGCATGTTAGCCTTTCGTTCTAAAATTTCCATTTGTATGATGCGATTGCAGAAGTTTTGTTTAATGTTAATTACTATTCCGTGGCTAAAGCTGCAAATTCTACCTAAGATTTCTGAGCTACCGTACTTTATGTCTCGTACAAGGTGTAATTGGTAATTACTATATAGGAGGATTATCACAGTTAATTAGGCTCATATTACTTGCCAATCACAATTATTGAACTATGTTATGCAAGATTTTCGTAAGTTAATATGTAATTAGGTAATACAAAACAGGTACCACCTAATTAGCTTAATCATTGTTTTAATTGTTGGTTTCGTGTTTACTTTGACAATTATATAAAAAAATCCTACTGACGGCTCGTGTTCCACTTTTCCTTCCCAGCAATTGTTTTCAAGGCAAAAGTATTCAGCAGCAAGTATATATTAAATATATACATGTAAACTGGGAGTTTTAAGAATTTATACAAGATAATGTTGTGCATAATTTTGTGCTACCCAATTGTATTTTTAATTTTGCTTCATGTATTTTGAACGTCACAAAAGAATTGTTCGACGATATAACTGCACATCTTCCCTTTTATATTTCTAAGTTACTTCAGTTGCCTTGTGTTCTGAACGTACTATATACTTTTAAAACATTTGTGTATATATTATTCTAATTTTATGATATTCTGCTGAATGGTTAATTATCATCGGATGTGCCTTAATTATATGAAACTAGAACTTGTTTCTAAAATATGCTTTAAATAGTTGACTAATATATTGCATTCCAAAATTTCCTGTTTCCTCGATTTCACTCCCACGTATTGTACAAGGCATATTGGTAGGTTAGCCTTTTTTATCCTCCTTTCTCTCTCGTTGGTACGGAATGGTAGTTTTCCTCTTTAGGAGTTCCGTAGGCCACAAGAAATGACTGAGAAAGGTACAGTTTTGGAGAACTACATAAACGCGGCACGAAGCCGTAACAAATCAGTTGACTGCGAAACAGTGCTTGATCAAAGCGAGAAAAAGCCATGGCAAAGTTAATTATAACCGTGATTTATTTGACTGTCCTAGCATTAGGGACTGCTAATGCTAACATCGGACCACAAGTAAGTTTTCTTTCCCTAACACTTAAAAATATTGAGTCATATTCGCCTTTTTAATAATTGTTAAAATGCTTTCATAAAATTTTCAAAAGTGACCAAGCACTTGGCTTATAACACTAATCTATACTTTAAATTTTAGCCCCTTAGCAATAACGGCTACCGTTACTCTGTCAATGACTATGCCGGTAAGTTCTTCACAATCTTATTCTTCACAATCTTCAATCACAATCTCTCAATTTCATGCAAAAGGGTCGAAAATTATTAGAACTATGCGCTTTTAGGTAATGAGCATTCCGCAGAGCAAAATCGTGTGGGCAACGCCGTAAACGGACAGTACAAAGTCCTCTTACCCGACGGTCGGCTACAAACGGTTACTTACGTCGCTGACGAAGGTGGTTACCGAGCCAAAGTTGATTACACCCCCGCTTCTCCTGGTGAAGCCACCACGGCAGGTTTACATACTGCTGGTTCCGCTCCTGGCGCCATCTATGCTGGAGGTTATGGCGGGAGCGTTGGTGGATACGGCTCTGGTGCCAACTACGCCAACCAATTCTCGGGTCTAGGAGTATCAGGAGGTTACTTTGGTTCCGGAAGCCTTTACAATAGACACCAAGGAAGATCGTATGGAGGATTCGCTGGTGGCTACAACCAACAAAATGGCGGTTATGGATATGGACTCTCCGGTGGATACAACAAAGCTTACGGCAGTGGCATCGGGGGTCGCGGATATGGATCCATGGGTGGATTTAACAGTGCGTATGGCAGTGGCATTGGAGGTTATGGGTACGGAGCAACTGGCGGCTATAGTGGTAGCGGTATCGGGAGTTACGGATCTGGATCCCTGGGTGGATATAACAATGCCTATAGCAGTGGCATTGGAGGTTATGGGTACGGATTAACTGGCGGCCATGGTGGAAGCTATGGAGGATATGGTTTGGGTTCCGGGGCCCAGTACGGATACGGAGCTACTGGCGGCTATAGTGGAAGCTATGGAGGGTACGGATTTGGTTCCGCGGCCCAGTATGGGTACGGAGCATCAGCGGGTGCTTCTGGATACGGCACTTCCTCCATCAGTAACGGATACGGAGCAGCTGGTGTAATTGGATATCAATATTCGTCTCCCTTGTCTAACAGTTACGAGTACCAGACGCCATTTTCTTCCGTGTCCTCCTATTCGAATACGGCACCCCTGTATTAAGCTAAGACTAAAACTCCCACTTCCCAGTAAACAGACATTACTATTTTTGGGTGGCCAACGATAGGACGAATACAGAAATCTATATACAATAGATCTTGTTTACTTAAATTAATGCGCGAATATAGACTATCGACATTAATAATAGCGATAAGGAAAGCTTTTTATTTCCCAAGAGCGAGTTTATTTACAGGTTATGTATTAATAATAGCACAGCAAAAATTGTACGGACTGCCTGTAGACGGTCCCATGCGGCCTAATCCCTCTGCAACCATAAACAGCATGCAAAGAATTTGTTGTCAAGGTTTTTGAAATTCCATTTATCAAGGTTAATTAAAAGCTTCCTAATACATGTAAATTCACTTTGGGGAGAAAAAAATTAGTTCACTATGGATTAAGGATGGCACTTACGATTGCAGAGTTTTATTTGAGAAAAATGAAGTGCAAAAACAAGTTATTTAGTTACACGGTTGAAAATATATTGTAGCTTGTTGGTAAAAATACTTTCTCTTTTCAATAAGAAAGGAAAGACTTTTCAAACTCTAAAAATAACGGTATATGCGAGAAAATAAATATATTCGGCATTAAAACGATGAACACTAAGCTTCATTAACGCAAGATTACAACTTATAGAAAAGGCTTCGGTATTCGCAAATTATTCGTGAGAGAAGTGCCAAAAATAAAAAAAGTCACTGACGTTCTTCCTTCTCGTATTCTGTCGTGATACTACGTCTGTTATTCCATCTTCATTCTAACACAACTCCCAGGAGGGAGAGTAACGAGGAAGGAATTATGTGAAGTAAAAATTCCAAGAGTTTCCCTGTGCTTACCTGTAACTTCTTTAGCTATTTGTGAACTCCGTTGTGTTCAAACGATAAAGGGCTACAAGGACAAATCTGTCACCTTAACACATGACCTTTGACACAAACATCCGCATGTTTTCAAAAACCTGGTTTCTCAAGTGAGACGATGTTGGGCTAAGTCAGGTATAAGAGGTCGCAAGAGTTTTGATCAAAACCAGTTCGGTTGCAAAGTAGCAGCACAGGACGTTGGAAGTAGAAAGCGCAAAATAAAAAATAACCAAAAAAGGGTAACTAAAAAAAAGGTATTGTTCCATAGCGAAAATGCTGATTGTCAACGTAAAAGTAAGTACTGCTACTTCAAGGATTTAATGAAACTTATTAATCTAATGTTATTCAATTCAAAATTCAAAAGGTGCTCCAGTGCATGCTTTTACTTTCGAGTTATGGAATAGCCATGGTAATTCCGAAAGAAAATTCAAAGATGTACAGAGAAACAGAAGCCTATTCCCAGCAGCCATATGAGGAAGAGCATTATGTTGAGCAAACCTACGAAGAAAAACCCTACAAAGAAAAACCCTACGAAGCCTACGAAGAAAAACCCTACGAAGGAAAACCCTACAAAGAAAAACCCTACGAAGAAAAACCCTACAAAGAAAAACCCTACGAAGCCTACGAAGAAAAACCCTACGAAGGAAAACCCTACAAAGAAAAACCCTACGAAGAAAAACCCTACGAAGAAAAACCCTACGAAGCCTACGAAGAAAAACCCTACGAAGGAAAACCCTACGAAGAAAAACCCTACAAAGAAAAACCCTACGAAGAAAAACCCTACGAAGAAAAACGCTACGAAGAAAAGCACTACGAAGCGAAACCCTACGTAGAGAAACCCTACGAAGAGAAACCTTACGAAGAGAAACCTTACGAAGAAAAACCCTACGAGAGAAAACCCTATGAAGAAAAACCCTATGAAGAAAAACCCTATGAAGAAAAACCCTACGAAGCCTACGAAGAAAAACCCTACGAAGGAAAACCCTACGAAGAAAAACCCTACGAAGAGAAACCCTACGAAGAGAAACCCTACGAAGAAAAACCTTACGAAGCCAAACCCTACGAAGAGAAACCCTATGAAGCTAAACCCTATGAAGCTAAACCCTACGAAGAGAAACCCTACGAAGAGAAACCTTACGAAGAGAACCCTTACGAAGAGAAACCCTACGAAGAAAAACCCTACGAAGAAAAACCCTACGAAGCCTACGAAGAAAAACCCTATGAAGCTAAACCCTACGAAGAGAAACCTTACGAAGAGAAACCCTACGAAGGAAAACCCTATCAAGCCAAACCTTATGAAGCTAAACCCTATGAAGTTAAACCCTACGAAGAAAAACCTTACGAAGCCAAACCCTACGAAGAGAAACCCTATGAAGCTAAACCCTATGAAGCTGAACCTTACGAAGTCAAACCTTACGAAGAGAAACCTTACGAAGAGAAACCTTACGAAGAAAAACCTTACGAAGCCAAACCCTACGAAGAGAAACCCTATGAAGCTAAACCCTATGAAGCTAAACCCTACGAAGAAAAACCTTACGAAGCCAAACCCTACGAAGAGAAACCCTATGAAGCTAAACCCTATGAAGCTAAACCTTACGAAGTCAAACCTTACGAACAGAAACCTTACGAAGAGAAACCCTACGAAGAGAAATCCTACAAAGAAAAACCCTATGAAGCCAAACCCTATGAAGCTAAACCCTATGAAGCTAAACCCTATGAAGCTAAACCCTACGAAGAAAAACCTTACGAAGCCAAACCTTACGAAGCCAAACCTTACGAAACCAAGCCATACGAAGGCAAACCTCACGAACATGAACCGCATGAGGTTAAACCGTATGAAGTCAAGCGTAAACAGCAGAAGCTTTCTGAAGCTCGACCCTACGACATGAAAATTTACAAAGCCAAACCAAAAGAGGAAAAGAAATATGAAGATAAACCTAACAAAGATAAGAAATATGAAGATAAAGAAGCGAAGAAATATGAAGCAAAATCATACGTAAAATCTCCGTACGAAGTCAAGTCTTACAAAGCTAATGCGAGCTCTTCGGCTATGGGAACAGCACGTCACACTCACACGTACCACACTCGTTCCTACAAAAGACGCACCGTTCATCGTCCTATGGCAGGAAGTTACAGGACTTATACCAGAGCCAGGTACACCAATAAACGGACAATGTCAGTTCCCTCCCGGTCATATGGATCATCACAGCCTATGATGACAGTGCGCAGGCCATATAAAAAGATTTACCGTAGCTCGTAGTTTACCGTAATTCGTAAGCTCTCCCTAATCAACCCTAATTTTACTTTGCCCTTAAAAAGTATGAGCAAAAGCCTATATATTCTGTTTATGTAATGATGATTATGATTGTCACCGAATTTCGAAAACATTTGTAGATAAATACTTTCTTCTGTACAAGACGTTGCAAATTTTCCAATAAATCTTTTTGCAAAGAAAAAAACTTGCGTATTCGTGTCCTACAACGTCAGCTCTGGATGTGCGTAAGGAAGCTTGTTTTGCTCTTCGTCAGTTTTCAAATCACAAATTTTTACTCCTTTATAAACAACCATCCTTTCTATACAACACTATTTCGTTAAAGCTACAATCTCTGCTTGAAGGCACTGCAGGGCTTCCTATTTAATAAAAACTGTGGTAGAAAAATCGAAGATTGCCACTGACTGATTGGGGATGAATGAGGGGCGGATTTCTACCGCTGACATTTTCCTTAAAAATTTCAACAATTCCTAAATGCACGCGCTGATTTTGTTGTCATTAATCGTGAACACATTACAGAAAGTATAAGCAAGCTAAGTTGTGCCGTATATTCTGCGTCTCTCGGTATGTGTCAATAGTAGAGCAGGAAATTCCACGATAGTTATACCTCATTAGCCTAATTATTACAACGAACTTTTGACTCTGGGATATAGTTGTCCCAAAATGTTGGGCATTAATTTAATGAAGCAAAAGTATAAGCTTAGTGTATACCTCATAAACATTTTTATGAAATAAAAATAAAAAATTCTAGAATGATTACACAAGTGTTAAAAAATGTAAAATAATAAATAAATCAAAAGTTCGTCTACAAGGGAACACTGTTCAAAATATTGCTGAGACGGTTTCCCGCCTTGAACTTTAAAGATAAGTATTAATATTTACTTCTTATTGCATATCGATTATTTCGTCCGATATCGATCTGGAAAGTTTCCCGCCGTTCGTCCTTGGCCCAGCCCATAGCGTCTATGGTAACCATTGTGTCGCCCATAACATTGTTTTGCTTGGCTTGGCACAAAGTTATCTGTGTATTTTCGTAATATTGCGACCGAATTGATTGCCAAAAGTGTAAGTAAGCTGTTGTATATTCGTCTGTATATTAACTGTTTCTTAGTCCTTGCCAATTTAGAAATATCTCGCATCTTTTTCGTCGTGTTAAGTTGTGCCGGATTCTTTTGTGTTTTGCCAGTACATCGCGCCGTTCTTCTTTGTGTCTAATAATAACGTCTAAAATATCTACTTAGCAACAAAATCAGTTTTCATCGAATTATTTTTAACTTAAATAGGTCTATTATAGCGGCCATGGGGTTGTCAGAAGACACGGAACAGCCTGATCAGGAAGTGAACTCCAGATATCATACGCTTTGTGGAGATCTAAATATTGAAAGGCCAATCATTGATGAAGCTTGGAAGAGTTACGAAAGCATATCTCAAAACTACAGTTTGGAAGTGAGTAGCTCTTGAAGTGCATGCTTTACACCGAGTGTCGTTTTTATGTTGCTTTTTGTATTACTCTCTATAGGGAGACAAACTCCATTGGTTGGCGTGTGCGTTGTATGTTGCCTGCCGAAAAACGACAGTCCCTACTGTGGGCAAAGCAAATGTACTTGTGGAGGGGAATTGTGTTAGTCTAACTCGACTCTTACGATCATGCAAATTAAGGTGGTTTTGAATCGTGTATGGATATAGTACATTTTTTAATCGCACACTTCACTTGCAGCCTTATCGAATTTTTCGATAAATTCAAAAAATGGGCAGACATGGCCAATTTGTCCCAAGAGTTTCGAGCGAAATTCAACAAGCTCGAACGCAATTTTGAAGTTTCGGCTGTCATCTTCAAAAAGCTTGAACCAATGTTCAAGAAAATCTTTAAAGATCCAGCCACTGATATACCCAAGACCGTTCGTTCAAGGAAATTAAGGTAAAGCTTGGAAAAAGTATTCCAAAGTTCTTGTTATAATATTATGCTTGACGTTTGTGCTATAATAGCCGATTGTTTTTTGAAGCAGGCGTTACCCTTGTACTTCATCTGAGGTATTTGACCTTTGTTGGACCATGTTCGTGGGCGTGAAAGGCAAATTCCCTGCCATTAGTGATGACTTAGTAAATTGCTTCCATTTATTGCTGGTCTGCTGTGATTATTTCTTTGCCAACGTAGTCATGGCTGATAGAAGAGACTTATTGCACCCCGAATTTATTGGTAAGAATTGACGAAGGTCTTGAAAAAAGGAGTATCACTCAATCAAATACGTAATACATTAAAGGTTTGCCGCCGAATTTCCACCGCGACGATTATAGTCCTCCCGCTGAGCCGCCGTGCATTGTAGATTTATTGTGCGAAACTCACGAAGGAATCAAAGTGGAAGCCAAGTCAATCAAAGAACACTGGTGGAAGCCATACGTTGCTGGTCTCTTTAATAAAGGCGTAAGTTTTATTGTAAAATAATGTACGTCAAAGAGGTTGTCTAACTATTTCCCGTATTTGGCAATAGGAATTGAAAGGGGATTCCAAGACCTTGATGGGCCTGTTAGACAATATATATTTTGATGCTAATAAGAAGCGGATAAATGAAAAATATGAAGAATATATCCTAAGTAACGGAGACTTTGACGAAAGAATTTTCCTTGGTATGTCCATTTCTCTCCTTGTCCTTAGTCTAGTCCATTGTTTTATCAATTCTTACTTATTTATTTAATTTATTATGCATAATTTAATTTTATTTAATTTTATTTACCTTTTTTCTCCTTTTCTCGAAAGGCAAAGATGCGACATCTGATATTGGTACCCCAACCAAAGCTGTTTCGTGCACCTCTGCCGGTTTGGGTGACTTGACGCAAAGAATGCAAGCCAAACGAAACTTGCAATCACAGTTCGATGGCGTAAGTAATCTCCAAGTACAAGGCGGAGAAAATCATATTTGAATTCTACATTAGGGCCATCAACATTTGGCTCCCGCCACTCCATTAACTGGACGCAATTTCCTGTCGGCTCGCGAAGCAGGGAGCGTTACACCAGTTTCAACTGCCACCCAACGAGTCAGTCGGTTACAAACGCTTCTTTCCGGACGTCAGAGCGGTCCTTCAGAACTTTTGCTTCAGATATTTCGGTAATACTTGTCCGAAGAACTTCGCGTCGTCTAGACTTAATGCACACTTTGGATGGGTCTCGTTTTCTACTTCTATAATTCGTAATTTTTTCTTCACATTACAGGGAGTGTCGTCGCAATCCTGAATCGAGTATTCGGCAGCGAGTAAAAGAAATGGGTGATAATTTCTGCAAACGCTTTGCAGACTCGGAGCGGGATGGACCTGGGTCCAGCTTAGAGTTCGCTCGTAAAAGACTACAGTTGGGAGAAAGCCTGTATTATAAGGTGTTGGAAAAGATTTTGCTTGATGAGCGGAAACGCTATAAATTAGGCACCGATTTTACGGTAAGTTTTAGCATCAAAACATTTATTTATATAAATATAATTATAAATATTGTATCTTATACATTACATTTTCATTTTTGTATAGGCATTACTTGAGAAAGATATGGTCCACGAGCTGCTTTTTGCCTGCTGCTTAGAAATAGTCTTATACTCCTACAACTCGGAACGCATTTTCCCTTGGATATTGACCGTCTTCGGATTGGAGCCTTTCCACTTTTACAAAGTGATAGAAGTCCTGATTAGAGCTGAAGATCAGCTAGCTCGTGACGTCGTCAAGCATCTCAACCAAGTATGTTTTCGTTTGCGTAAACTTTATTGCGAATAATGAGCAATCATTCATCATGATGTGTGGCTTAACTTTGATTCACAGATGGAGGAACAAATCTTAGAGAGCCTGGCTTGGGGGCATGAAAGTCCGTTGTGGAAGACATTAGAAACCTCGGGCAATTCAGTTCCTTCGTGCGAGGATGTTTCTTTACCATCACAATTGGATGCCAGCGTTTCATCAGCGCCTGCGACGCCCATTGTGGCAGCTCCACCTACCACTGCACCACCCGTTCAACTCGGATCGTATACTATAGCACGTCGACTGACTTTGCAACCTGCCATCGCAGCCAACCTCATGCATTCACCCGTTTCGTCGTTGAGCCGAGCTCCAGTCGCCCCAACCACCCCATCGTCCACTCCCGCCCGCAGGCGACTGTTCGCGCGAGCTTTTGGTGGCGGTGACGCAGTCGAAGAAGTCAAACCCCTGGCGGAAGTGACTAAGGTTGAGGAAGCTGAGGAACAAACTTCAAAAGAAGAAGTCATAACAGAAGAAGAAAAGACCGAGCCAACAAATGAGAAGTCGACCGAAGAAACGGCGGTGCCAGCGCCCCCTGCGACACCGTCAGCGTCACTGACAGATAAAACACGACCAAAAAGGACAGGCTCATTGGGTTTGTTTTTCAGAAAGGTAATCCTTTTTTAGAATGCGAGAATTAAGAAATCTTGTTCGCCAAGAAAAGAGATTCAAGCGTGTATTCTTTTGCAGTTTTATCACCTCGCGTCGGTGCGACTGCAGGATTTGTGTAATCGTCTCCATATCGAGGATGAAGATTTACGCAAGAAAGTATGGACGTGCTTCGAGTACTCTATTATCCAGCACACTGAGCTGATGAGAGATCGTCATTTGGATCAAATCCTGATGTGTTCTGTTTACGTCATCTGCAAAGTACGTAGAGTTGTTTGAGGTCTAAGCCAAAACGGGACTAGAACTGTGAGTGGAATCATTAATAAATTTTCATCTTTTACACTAGGTAACCGGTAATGAACGCACTTTCACCGACATCATGCGCTGCTACCGTTTGCAGCCGCACGCTATTGCTCAATCTCACGTCTATCGCTCAGTGCTTTTGGGTCCATCGTCAAACTCAGTTAAAGATCAAGAAGAAGGGGATCAAGCTAGTGAAGATTCCGAATCTACGCGTTGTCCACCCACACCGTCGCGGTTGGCGTGCACAGGCTCAAAAGTAGGAACGGAAGAGCGAGGTGATCTGATCAAGTTCTACAACACGGTATTCGTTCTGAAGCTGCAGAAATTTGCAGTCCTTTTCTCCGTTCAAAATAGGACGGTAAGTGTCACTTAACGCGGAGCATTTGGTATCTTTTAACATCATTGAGCACGTAGCTGTTTACAATGATATGGAAAGTCGTGTTAAGTGGACTTCCGAGTATCGGAAAATACTGTTTCATTATTAATGTTATTAAACTTTGTTAGTAGCACTGCTTTGTTTCCCATTCAGATACTTGTGTTATTAATATTATTAATAGTATTATCATCCGTTAATATAACTAGTGGTAGTATTTACAAAATTGAGATGTTTGCTGCCGCGTTTGCGTCATGCCTTATGAAGCGTAATGTATTTATCGTGGCGTTTCGTAGTTTCATCGCATTTTGTCGTTTTTTAGGATGCCCTGCCTCTGTCCCCGTTGCCTTTGCAGCGTAGCGCAGTTGTATCACCTCGTCGTCAGGTTTCATCGAAACATTCGGTCTTTCTGTCGCCCTTGAAGGCTACGCAAGTTCCTCGAACCCAGCAACCCATGCGTTACTCGTTTAATCGGAGCCCGTCGAAAGATTTGCACGCCATCAATGCACTTCTGGTTAATTCTCGAGTGCTGGGCACTGGCGCCATCAAGAGGCATTTCGAAACGACAGCAAATGATGAAGAAGCACATACGCCTAGCAAATTGCCCGTGTTAGAGAATTCTATTGCGGCTAGGAAGATCTTCTTTCAATAGCTGAAAGAATAGAATATGTTTTTCAAAGTTTGGTCAACCCATTCGCACTATTTTCATATTTTTTTCTATTTTCAACATGAACATGTTTGAATGCAATATTTAGACTCATTGTCTTTACCCATCACTTGTTGTGTTACACATGATAAAAAGAAATTTGCATGTTCTAGTACGTAAAAACGTTTGTCTGTGGGTTTATTTGGCTGTCTACGTAATTGGGGTGGCTTGACGTTTTGGACAAAAAATGGTTAATGTTCAAAGAACGTAGCGTCCGACAAGTTATTTTTCGTTCGTTTCTTTCAGATAGTGGAAATGGTGATCTAACGTAAACAAGAGAACCTTTAAGCGAACTCGAGTGTCATTTTCACTTTACAAGACTGTATACGGTCAAGAATTCCTATCCTTGTGAAAGACTTTGCATACAAATGTAGGTCGTTTCCAAATCAGGCTTTGGAAAGACAGGACCCGCTGAAGATCAGTTTCAGACGATTTGAGAGCGGAGAAGGAGTAGACCAACCGTTTTTAGAAAAAGGATAGCAAGGATTTTTTACTTTGACGGAAGTTCGAGAGCGACCGTGACGCAGAGCGATTTTTTTGGCGATTAAATATCGAAGTGACAATGACCCTGGGATTACAGCTATCGCACATCGCCGCTGTAAAACGATCAACGAAAAATGTTTACAAGGCCAAAGATAAATTTATCAGATACGTGGTTTATATAGTGGTCTCCAACCTGTGCAAAATTCGGCCACAGGTTGGCGTTTTGAGTATTTTGGCGCAGTTTTTTTTGCGAATGATTTCGCGAATGGGAAAATTGAACGTCATCTTATCTGCGGGCTAAGTAACGTTGGAAACAATTCGGAAAAAGTAGAGACGAGCCTGAACGATTGAAGACTGGTAAGAATATATTGATACTAATACGAGATATCTCAAAAGGCTAAACTCTGGTTGAAAGGCGCAAACGCCTTTTTGATAAAACAGGAGCTTGATACTGGAACAAAGAGATACTTGAATGAAGCGTGCTTCATGGGCGGACAATTAAAAGATTATGTCCTTTTTTCAGTTCATTGGTAACTGGTGCATTGAACGTTCATTGTCTATACGATGGGAGTGAGTGACGTTAAACAACAGGAGACGTTAACGAAAGTAGGTTTGAAACTAAGTTTCTACAAAGAGGTTTTCTTTTTTTTTATCGGAAAAAATAATTAAGGGTTCTTAAGTTACGAAGTGCCATAAGTGACTGCACACTGCCCAATCAAAGCGATGATTACCTGTTACAGTGGCTGCGAGGTAAAAAAAATATATTCTTAAAACTATATTAAACTTTGTGAAGTTAACTTGAATTACAATGGTTTTTATGTTAGCAAGGGATTTCGATTTAGAGAAGGCGGAGCTTATGATACGAAAGGTAAGTTACCTTTTTTATCAAACATTTGACGTACGGGCTAGTTTAACAAACAGTTGTATTATTATTATTCGTAGCACAGATTACTAAAATTTTTCGTTTTAGTCCCTCAAATGGCGAGAAACATTCGGTACGGATATACTTACTGACGATTGGAAAGGACCTGAAGTGTATAATAAATACTACCCCGTGGGTTTCTCGGGCTATGGCAAGGAAAAAAATCCAGGTAAGAAGTTCGGTACATTTGTCAGATCATGGAACTTATCCTGTAATAATTTAGGTTAGTGGCAATAAAATGTAGCTTCAGAAAACTCATTTGCTGTAGGTTAAAAGGCACCAAAACCAGATACCCTAAATCAACATCATGGAAATAATCTTAATCCGTCGCATTAGACGCCTTTTCCAAAAATATGTATAAAAAGATCGTATTTTTCGGAAAGCAACGTATTTTTTCGCCTGTGCGTATCTTCTGTTACGAGCATCTCAGTGTTTTTCATTTTCGCGCAAATTAGTGTACGAAAACTTGTCAAAAAGGGTAGTGCTTTCACTCTACCATTGAAAAAAGGATCGAAATTTGCTCTATGCAAGTCAATAAAAAATATTTTGTAAATGTTATAGGGATTGCAAATTATTCAGTTCGGAATTTTAATTTCAGTTTGGATTCTTCCGTGGGGACGATTGGATGTGCACGGCTTGTTACGTTGTGCTCAGAAAGAAGAGTTCGTTCGATATACGGTCTGGATGTTCGAACGGAGTATGCGACTCATGCAAGAGCACTCCGTAAATCAGCACGTCTTTATCTTTGATATGGAAGGTTCGTCTTTTCTGCAGTTTATCACACCATCAGGTAATAAACTGAACTTACTTTTTTTTCTGGTTGAGACTTTAAATATAACTCTTAAAATTAGTAATGGAAGTGATTTCACAGCTAGTCAAAGTTCAAGAGGCCAATTATCCCGAAACTCTTAAGAAATGCATTGTAGTCAACGGTAACTCTATTTCAAGATATTAGTTGTCTAACACACGTTAATTGTCATCTCTAGCTTCCAAATTCTCTGCTGTCATTTATGGACTGATCAAACCCTTCTTACCCGAGAAAACTTCCAAGAAAGTTCTAATTTTCGATTCAGATCGCGAAACTTGGAAATCGGCTCTCTTGGACATGATTGAGCCTAGC
Source organism: Triops cancriformis (assembly GCA_020615345.1). Lineage (NCBI taxonomy): Eukaryota > Metazoa > Arthropoda > Branchiopoda > Notostraca > Triopsidae > Triops > Triops cancriformis. Next base: position 15,168 of record JAHZNP010001113.1, read on the forward strand.
CAACTGCCGGTAAACTGGGGAGGCACTCGTACCGACCCTGTCGACGGCAATCCGTATTGTTCATCCCAGGTGAGCATTTCCGTTCTGACTCTATTTAATTCCCTTAGATTTAATTCTTTTGCCACTCAAAAAATTAAGGGGATAAACTAAAAAGTGTTAAAGATAAATAGATCTAAGCAAAGTAATTAGGAGGAAATAAAGCGGTACTAAAAAATGGGCACATGACTCAATTATTGCTATTTTCTTCCACAGATTTGTATGGGTGGAGAAATTCCGAAAGAATACGAAATACAGACAAGTGAGGAACAGTGACAGAATAAAAAAAAATACTTCGATTGACAACAAAGCACTAAAAGTATTTAAAAGTGCATCAAAAATATAAAATGAAGCATCCAAGGTGACAACTATGTACGTTTGTCAAATCTTTAATAAGCCAGTTAATTAATAAAAACAAAACAGTAAAAACCTTTAGCAAGAGTACCGTGTCAATGGGTTACTACCAATCCACGGCAAAATATTTGACCATCTTTCGTTTCCAGACAGCGATTTCATTTGTTTTTGGATAATCAACCAGTTTTTCGCTATAGTTCTCGGATCTACTCTACCATGAAAATTCTTTTTATCAGAACCTTCCATTTAATTAACCCTGCGTATCACTTGTTCCGACGAGGAGTTTGCCCTAATGGAGTGCATCCCCGAACCTGGAAATTTGTTCTAAATATGGGTATAATCCCAGGAATATACGTTGGCATGTACCGTAAAAATAAACTTGTTGCAAATTTATTAAAGTTGGGTAAAATGGAATTGACAAGCGGAACTTCGGATAGTTGTTAGTTATCGTTGCTAGAGGGCAAAAGCTGCGTCTTTCGCTGTGTTTATAAATTCGACTGTATGTGTTGTGTGTCACACGTGGTCGAAATAACCGTACCAAAATAAAATGTTTTTCACTCAAACAAGGCTTCTGTGTTGTAGTGTTGCTGCACTAAGAAAGAGTGATTCAAGAGCTAGAGTTCTAAATAAACTCGTAACTGGTTCTTCCAAACCCAAGTAAACAATTCTTAATTCATTCAAGTTCGGATATTTCCGTTTCACGCACAGTCTCATCATCAGCATTTTCTAAGATGATTTACCCTAATATCACCCATAAAGACTACGGTGTCATGCATAGTATGTAGCTCCTTTACTATGAAAGCAATTTTATTGTGTATTTTTAGGAAACCATATTTCAAAGTATCCAACTTTTTGGAGGAATTGGAACACATGAGAGAAGGAAAAACAAGAGGCAGTGCAAAATTGACGGCGCGACGACAAGCCATGCTGAACAACGTTTTCCTAGAACACATAACCGAAATGATGAGTTCCGGCCTTGAAACATATCAAGACCTTCAAGGGTTAGGCATATCAATCACGCAGGTTATTTATCTAATTTATTTGTTAAATTATTTATCATAAAACCTAAAGACTATTGTTACATTCTTCCTCTTTAAACCGTCACAGGTTAAAGTCGCAACGGACCTTAGTGCAGTCTATATATACTGGGTCTCCTCGAGCACTCGACTTGATGACATTGAAGGCAAACTGAAGAAAGCAGCGCAGCATTTACGTCACGAACTGAGCCAGCTGCGTCTTATCGGACACGTTCCAAAACTGGACTTTCTGAAGGGTACCTAATGAACTCATACCGGAGCATGTCGCTTATAACTCACAATAATTGGGCTTATTAAACCACACTCAACAGATAAATTACATTCGTCCGCTATGAATGTGGAACACTTATTAGCTAAAGCTGGCCTTGGACTCCTCGCTGATTCCTCGACGACACAAGAACCCCTTCCACATTTAGTACCACAGGTCAGTACAAACATGTGCTCTGTATCATAACCATACACACCGATTTGTGCAGTTCGGCGCCTTGGACATTGATAAGCCAAACGGGACAGATTTACCCGGGCGATCCAACATTCTTGGCGTAGACCGGTTAGCCATTATGAATGATATCAAGCTCTCCATGGCCAAATTCCGAAAAGCTCAAAGAGCGGTTGATTTGGCTAATTCAACCATTTCAGCTAGCGACGAGACTGTTCGTGACGGAAGAGAGGAAACGGGCCTCAACGACATACAGAGGGCGACTGAAGCCATTGAGGCCCAGAAAATGGCGGCTGTCGCCCGGAAACTAGAGTTGGAACGTAAAATACGCAAACAGATGAAAAATGAACAAAGACGACTTGACACAGACATGGCTCGCCTTATCGCTGACCCTGTTGGCTCGACAAGTCGCATGAGAGTACCTTTTCCTGATCCTCCTTCTCACCCCAGTTTTGGGGAAGATACACAAGACACCCAAGCAGAAGATAAAGTTTTGTGAGCAGAACGTCAAAACAGGGTTATTTTCTCGGCTTTACTCTGTGTCTCCTTGTATTATGTAGCAGCGATAAGAAAATAAGATCTTATCTATACAGATTCCTATAAGCACTGGGCTTCGTTATACGTTTTATGTGTTATAAAAGTGTATTTTTAAAGACGGGGGTCTAAAGTCGGGGAATTAGGAACGAAAAGGGAAGGCCGTTGCGCCCAGCGAAATTCCGGGGTAAGGGGCCCACCGTGGAAAACAGGTTCCGGTGGAAAATCTATTACTTCAGGAGACCCTAGTTCGCTTGGTGTAGTACAAGTTGAATTGCTCGAAAGGAGTAAGGGCCGCGTGCTTTGACTGTCTTGTCTGGTGGTCTGAATTTTCAGTTCCATTTGCTTAGCGCCGTTTGGATTCGTTGGTTTATCGTCAATTGTTTCCGAGTTCTTTGGCGTACGACGGCAAGTGCATTTGTAAATGGTGTAGGTGGCCAGCATGCTGTGGAGAGTGAAAGCTGTCATCAGGATCTGTGTCATTGGGGGTAAGGCGGCCAAATCTGAATAAGGCTCTGGAAGACTCATTTTTAGAATGATATAGCCGAGATTCCCATTCTGTAACGCAGTCTCAAGCGAAATGGCGATAATTTGCGGCCGGGATAGCCGCATGATCCATGCGAAAATGGCTCCGAAGAAAAATCCGCTCCATGCCACGCTCATTCCTCCCAATGCAATACCCCAATCCCACAAAATAAAAACGTGCTTCAAATTTATGACGCCTAACTAGAAATGCGAAACAAATAAAAGTAACATAATAGAAGTAAGTAAATGGAAAACAAGTAAAAGTAAAATAATAGAAATAAATAAAAAAGAAAAATTAAATACAAGTAAAACAATAGAAATAAAAAATAAAAATTTACAAATACTAACTATAAATACATGGATAAATAAATAATTACAAATACTAACAATAAGTACATGAATAAATAAATAATTACGAATTCCAACAATAAATATTGGATACAATAGAAAATTGCAAATAATACATCAGTAAATAAATGGCTCCCGTTCAATACACGGACAAATCTTTCGCCCCTTACGTAAGTCAATAGGAGTAAAATATAATTAAGAAGGATAAGAAAAAAATGGTAAAGTAAAGGTTAACAAATAGACGGAAGAATGGGTGTATAGAAGTAAAGCAGCAAATATATAAATAACACGGAAAAAGTAAATATTTTAATTTCTCTAAGCCATAAGGTACTGGGGTTTATAACTTGAATTATTGCCAGCATAAGAAATATAGTGCTACTTGCTGTTAAGTTGCAAATACCTTTGTGCAATTGAATAAAGTGTGAAGGAGTCTTAGTATAATAACAATACGAGGCTATATACTAGGAAATAATTAAAACATGCGGAATTAGTCCAGAGATGCTCTTCGCATATTATAAGGAAAACAATATTTACCGTAAGCTGCCAAAGTATGATGCAAACCGTGAAAGGTTTGATGAAGGTGAAAGCTAAAAATCTTGCAATCCGCGGAAAGAAACGCTGAATCAGCAAACCGACCCCGAGTGGAATTGTGAGGAATATGAGCGATTGCAGTACTTTACTATAAGGCACTACAATGGATTCAAAACCATCTAAGAAATATCCTCCCAGCATCCAGATCCAAAATGGCATCATTCCTGTTACGTTTTTCAGTGAATTCATGCTTTAACGTACAGACAAGTGAGATGCGTACCTAAAGCCCCAATTGTGGACAGGAAGGTCATAGTGATGCTCAGGTTCACATCGCCGTTGAACAGTAAGGTCCAAAAATTAGAGCCAGTACCGCCGGGACATACGCCGATGATAAATAGACCGAGCCGGAGTAAATTATCATTCAAGAAAACCCAAGCCATAGTGAAGGCGAACTATAATTCAGTCAAAATTATAGGTCGCACAAGAGCATGCTTGATTTACGACTGGATTAGCAGAAGCGAACAAAGTAAACATGGCTGATAAGAAGAGTTAATAATCCGAAACGAGAACAGAAGTGTAGTCAAACGTAAATGATGTATAGGAAAAGCAAGTCTAAGTGTTATGTAGGATAAAATGAGTGTAAATATGCGTAGGATAAGTACCAAAGGCATGAAAGTGAACTGGCTGATGAATCCCACAATGGGTCCGATAGGTTTCTTTAAAGTTGCTTTCACAATCAAAAGGTCTAACCCACATCCCATGTTAACCGTATTGATCATTATAGCCGCCATCAGCCCGTACGTGTAAACCATGTCGAGGAGACTGTTGCTCCTTACAACGGTCACCAAGTAGTCATCCACTAGAAGTAAACCTGGCACTTGATCAGTAGGATAACCGGACGGTGAGAGAGAGTCACTGTCTTGCAGGAAGAAATCCAAGTGAACCACTCCCAAGGTCTGGCCGGTTAATTGAATGGTTCTGTTTGAATCATCTGCCCAAATTTCTTCTCGCGTGAAACTGATGGAGTTGTTAGACAAACTGATTGTTACGTCGTTACTCATACGTACACTCACGGTAACAATTTCTGGCAAGTCTAGCGATCCCCCGGCGACATCGTCGTACGTCAAATGGACGTGTAAATTCCGAGACTGGCCGGTACCAAGTCTTTCAGTTTTGTTCGCCGGATTCACTGTCAAAATCCATGGTGATTTTCCGGCCTGTGTAGAGTTGTCCAAGCACCAGTTAGGAGAAATGAGGGTTAAGATAAGAAGGAAGTGAGCGGAAACGAAAGTAAAATGTACCACGCGCAACATGTTTGGTATTGTAAGGAACGTGCGAAGCGAATGGACATTAAACGGTGTCTGGCACTTGCATTGTAGGACCCTAGTGGCTGTCGTTTTCCCATCTTATCTCCTCATGCTGATCAGAAATTCATTCTAGTTGAGCGCCTTTTCTGATCAAAAGCCTGTCAGGTTTTAGTTGCAAGCAAATTTATAAAACGAGGTTCGTTTAAATGTTTTGGCATATCTTTTTGTGATAACAGGGTTTTTAATTTTGGGGAATCCCTTTATGAACTTATTAGCTTGCATTACTGGACCTGTAAAAGCGATTAATTAGTGTTCAAGGCCACAGATGAAAATCCGGAGCCGTTGACTTATTTTAAGAATTATTACAATTTAAGATAGTTTGGAACGGAAGTTATGTATTGTTTGCTCCTCTTTTAGCGACTCCGTCAGCAATAACTACGGTCATAATCTGTAGAAAGAAGTTATCTTGTATTTTTATAGAGAATTTGTAGAAAATAGTGTAAAATAGTGTAAACTATCGTGGTAAACGACGCGTTCGACGTGTGCGGTCAAGTTTGTTTCTAGGCGAACCTGAAATGTTACAGCTTTATCTTTTCACACTTTCATTCTTTTGTAGTACTTTTTAGTTATCATAACTCGGGACTTAAAAAATCACATTATTTGTAAGTATAAATTTCTAAATTCTAAGGAAGTTGACTGATAGTTCTGGACATCCGAATCACTCATCGCGCACATGCCAGTAGGTTATGTAAAAACAAAATGTTTGTACTATCCGAGCATAGATAAGGTTTGATAAACATGTCTCTACTAGGAAAACTTACCTTGTCATCTTCACCAAGGCTTTTTGATACTATCTGCTTACGGATGTCGCGGGTTTTGCACGTGTGTTTTCCAAAGTAGTAAACTTCTCGTGTGAGCTCCCTAAACAGTGAAGAAATAATAATCTTTCGTTTGTATAGTAACGCATCCAATATTTTGTTTCCTGTATCTGTCATTGTTCGTTCAAAAGTTCCATACATCCTGACACGTACAACACAACCTGGCGTATTCAAATCCTAAATATAGTATTTTAGATATCAAATACAATATTACTCACCTTTGCCTTGACACACAACAATAGTTTATCCCAAGACACCTACTCATATTTTATGAATAGTTTACTAGGTGCAACCAACATTCCAGTGAATAATGGAAGTTTCCATTTATCTTTTTTTTATTTTTACGTTTTTTTGTGAAAGAAAGACCACCAGCCTGTGGCGAGTGGGGGAGAGAACCGGCTGACAAATTTATTGTCGAACAAGAGCTGGGCCGGATACCCTCGTAAAACACCGTGTTTGACTAGGAGGAGTTCATGTGTGGTTGTTACTACGACCCAAGTCCTGTGATTTAGAAATATGTCGGCAATACTGCAGTTTTTCATGATTAAGGCGAGTTTAGACGTCATAAAAGCTCAAAGCCTATCGTCAACTGAAAGATGTTTACCCCTGTTCATAAATGGCATCAATTGTAATCTACAAGAATAGTTCTGGGAACAATGACGCTGACTACAGGCGTCCAACCAGAAGTCATGTTTTCAGCTATACAAAACGCCAAGCTTAGGCCGAGCCAATACTAACATAGCTCTGGGCACCCGAATGGGCGGTCGAGGGTATTATGGTGTTATAAGTTTTGTTTACTTGGCGAGAATTTCCTTACAACGCAATTTGTGCGCTTCTGTATTTAAGATAATAGCAATATCTATCGTAGTGTGAATTAATTGGAAAGCGCTTTTCTACCAGCATTACACTTTCCATATTTTTTCCCAACCTGACCACAAACTCGAAACATAAAAAGGAGCTTCATGTTTTCCGTTCTAGCTCCTTCAGACTGAAGATCCTGAGTTTCTTCGCTGTGATTGCGACTACGATTATGACTACGACAAGCTTATGCCTAATAATGCGAGGTTCACACGGGTCGTACTGTTGTAATACTTACTGTTAATTCCAGGAAGTGTGACACCTCTGAAAGACGTTCATATGGCGTAGTTCCACAATTTGATCTTGCGCATTGAGACAATAAGACATTATCATGAACCGAGCATGAGACCTAAGCCCTATCCACCAATGAAGACCAACGAGCTCATCAAGTATTCTCTGCCAAACCAGCCTTCATGGCAAGCACATAAATCAGCGGGACAGGCGTTCTCTTGAGATTAATTAGTCATAAATATCAAGACAATTAGAGCTGCCGGTCATAAAGAAATTTAATTAAGGTGAGTTGTTTTAACGACTGCGTCTCATGCATTTTGATCAAAGCGGATTGAGATAATTTTGAACCTTTCCAGGTTCGTCATATTCTACCTTCGCAACGCATTGACGAGAAAGACGACGCTGTGTGAGCCGTGGGGGTTACCTATGCCTAAGGAAAAAGTAGAGTTCGCGTAATAGAACAGTTTGTAAACGAGAAAACCTGATAACGTTGGAGATTGGAGCCAGCATCGTGCTAAGACTACTGGGAACGGCACGTTTTTGTGTTACGCTATTTTAAGAAATAACAAAAGCAAAACTGGCAGATTTTCAACGGTTGTAATGTATATCGTAAGTTATGTTGGAACCTGTCGTAACCCACGTGGCTTCTGCAGTTTATTAGACGGCGACACCAGGAGGGTGCTGCATTAGACGAATTGCTCGCTTGACTCAAAATGAAAAATATCCAAACAGAAAATAATTCGCGAAAAGATAATAAATATTCTTTTTTTTAAAAAAAAAATAAAGCATGAGAATATTAATTTCAACGGTACAAGAATTGTTGAACAAGAAACCTTCAGTTTTTCGGGATGAAAATTATTAGTCGTTAGATGAAAACCGCGTAATCCTAAAAGAGGCTGTTTGTCTAACGTCAACGATCAAATATAAATTGGCGAAATTTTTAATAATTCGATCCCAACTAGAGTCCCTGAAAGCAATTAGCAAAGAAAAACGCACCGAAAAATTATTTTTTCCCCCGATTATAAAAAAAACACTACAAAAGAGGCTTGATTCAATGATTTCTTTCTCAACGAAAAAAGAAAGCGGAAGATAATAATGGGTTGTCTTGCAACAAAGTTCTTCATTAGAAGGAACTCTCTTTCTTGTCTCTTATTATCCCTATCTTTGGTTATCCGAACCGTACAGAAGAGGTTAATTCGGTTTACTGAATTCTCTATAACACAAAAAGGAAAGGAGGAAGGGAAGATAACCATGGAACACGTGCCGAGAGGTTCCTGCCATGGATACCGAAGAAAAACAGCGTGAGGAGCTATTCCAAGCACGCTGTGACGTCAGATGATGTCTGCGACGCCCCAAACTCGACGCTCGCTTCGACAGCCGAGGCTTGAGTCTCACTCCTCTTCAGTTGTATCTAGTAAGCAGGTTTGAGAATAACGCAAATGCACAGCAGGGCCCTCTCACAGTCATGGAAATATTTTTGTGCGTATAGTTAACCCTTTGCTGAACGCGAAAGGTTTTCCTAGACACACTTTCCACCTTTTTATAAATTATCGTGAAGAAATGTACCGTGGATCGTTGTTCTGATTGCACTTGGGGCTGGTATGAAAAGTGACCATGGACGTGAAATCGATCGGGAACGTAACATGTTAGAGTCAGTGTTTTGGTGTACCTAGCTGCGGAAATGGCGAAATCTGGTCAGTACGGAATGAAAGCCTCTCTAATCAGACGGCACTTCTCGGCTTTTAAAAGCAAAACTTAAAGAATCATAATAAGAGTGTCCATTTAGTGCCAATTCAAGACTGGAAAACGGCTCGACAATGCCTGGTGCGGACCTTGGATAATATTTATTGGTATCGGTGTTCCAAAAGGAGGAAACGGAAAGAAAAAGTGAAATAAGCACAAGGGTGGATGGCGTCGTTGATTTCGAAAACTAGTAGTGGAATTGAAGGCCCAGGTAATGTCTCGTCTCCGTCTTCCTCCCCAACATCTTCCGCATCGATGGCGGACCAACAGCCATCGAAACTTCAACAACCCCGTCCGTGGGAATCGTATCACCTGGAAATCAGGACCAAAAGCATTGAGCAAACGCTCGTTCCGTTGGTCAGTCAGGTATGAACGTCAATATTATTCAAGCTCTAGTCGTCCGTCATTTTTTTTTCTTTTCGCATCGATTTCTTCTAAAATTCTGCCTGAGACCTTTATGCGTGTGCCAGAGAGTACTAGATTAAAGTTCACGGGGGTGGAGCGTATTGATTAGGAAAAGGTCCTTTTCATCAACGGGAAAGAGGAAGGGGATGGCAGATGGCACGCAGGCTAAACGGCGTGTGTACTGGACAAACACAAAGGTTTCGTTTAATTGTATGAGGTCACAGTAATTCTCAGTATGAGACTATCATACTGAATCCTCAAGGGAAGGTTCAATTACTGCGGTAATTTAAGAGCAGGATGAAGTATATCAACGAAATTATGGGATCACAACCTGAAATACGTTCAAGACCCGTTATTGCGAAAAGTGTGCAGCCTAGTCAACAATTTATTTTCTAGGGAATTTAGAACTTGCAAAATTATACCAATGATTTTTTCTTATTAATATAAAAACGCCGTATGAAATAAAGTATAATATGACGTTGTATAAATAACGTACCTTATTTATAACGTACCTTATTCCCTACATTATTAAAAAGTTTCCAGCTCTGTTATAAATTTTTCCACAATGTTAAATTCTATATTTTTTTTAATATTGTTTCTACGATAGCAATTCAGCGTAAAGTGCTTTAACGAGCCATCGTTTAATTAAGATTTATGGCCACAGATAGGGCACCTTTAAGAGAAATGCATTGAACTGGACCTTTACGAAAGATGAAATATCTTTTTTCACTCCAACTTACGCCAAGGGCAACACAAAATAGTATCAGAACCGTGGACCATGTTTTAGACTGCTAAGTTCACCGGCTTTTAGACAAATACACTGCCACGTATTCTGTTAATTAAGCGGAAGCTTTTAGAATTTCACAAATGAAATGTGTTGACTGTTTACGCGTGAGGTTTACGCCGCCAGTTGGGGAAGACGTGAGGGTTATCGTCAGGTCAATCTTAGGTTTGAAAGGATATGGTGATATTTATGACAGACTTGCTGAGGGAACTCGGAACTTCTCTAATAAGCATTTTCAGGAATTGATGAGCTGTGCTTTTATCCAGTAAAATGCGACACGGTCGAGATTTCGTTAGTAAATAACATTGGACGCCAGTAGAGAGATGAGTAAATAACTTTCCCAAGAAACAGCACATTTCTAAACGAAGATAATCTATCATTTAAGAGAATCTAAGCACTTTTAGTTTATTAGCAACAATGCTTTGAAGAGCTACAATTTTTTCCCATTAGGTTACGCTTATCGTTAACTAGTTTAGACATTTGAGGCGTTGGGAGTTGTGAGGTGACGGCACATTTTATGCTTCATGGCATTATACGTTGCTTTTCTATGAATGCCAGTAGTGCTTTCTGTTTGTTGCCAGTTTTTAGCCTTCGTCGTTTTTTTCCAAGTTTCCTGGGCCAAATTTCCAATTTCGTGCTAGGTTTCGATTTTTTTTATTTTCAAGTTTCTAAACTGCTTATACATGCACTGCTTGTAATTTCACGGCTGTTGATTAAACGTGAAGAGAAGTTCCGTACTTACATTTACCATATTAGAGGAGGGATGGAACAGTTTACACGTGGGACAAACCGTACAAAAATCATCACTAATGAACTACGACCGGTTTGGATCTGAAAAAAATTGTACACTTAGTGAATACGACGAAGCTTTCATGAGGAAATTTTCGTCGAAAAATATTGAACCGTTTTTGAGAAAATAAATAAAAACTGAATTTTTGGCACTTTTTGTAAGAAACGGGTCCTGATTATTTCGTTGTAGCACTCATAATGTGTATCTAAAAGTAAAATAAAAATTACTTTT
>JAHZNP010001114.1:0-26190 GCA_020615345.1 Triops cancriformis
TATTTATAAAACAGTGACAAGAAACTTACAACACGATTGTAAGGGTATATACGTGTGTGAAACAGCAAAGTTTTGCAGAATCTTATTTCTCGACACAATGCTTGTAAATACTCTACTGTAAAGTAATAGTGCTTCACATCATGTATTCTGTTCCACAGGCATAGGTTGACATATATGACATATATTAAAGAATATGCAAATGAGAGTTTAGGTTTGATGGATTTTTTTAATAAGAGAAACCTTGGACATTAGAACAGTTTCGGGGGGGAGGGGGGGGGGAGGATCTGCATCAAACCCTCTACCACCCCACCCCTTCCTCTGGTACGGCCTTGTGCACTGTACGAAATACGGAAGGACTCAAATTTTCAATTTTTGTGTCGGCTCAAGGAAAATTGTTATTTCGTTAGTTTCGCAGTAAGTTGTATTAGAAATTAAACGTTTGTCAAGGTCATAAATGTAAGTTTATCAAGACGGAATTTCGCCAGGACGGAATTTCCGCGCTAGCCATCTCCCACAGTGTTTGAAATTCATTGTTGCCAACAATGAAAGTTAAGCTCTGTGCGGTAGGGATAGACCTTCAACACTCGATTTTTGCCTTCCGAACGAGCTAGTAGGTGTGTCCCAGCTCAGAAAATTCATTGCTTAGCAATCAAGGCATTTTACATGGTGCAGTCCCGGTCATCGCCAGCCTATTCAAAGAAGCTCTAAATGATTTTTTCATCGTCACAGAGGTAAATTTTAATAACAGATGTTGTTCATTCATAGGCCACTAACCAATTGTAATTTAGGATCTGGAAGGTACGACAGAAAATCTTCCGTCACAGCCTTGCGTCCTAGTCATAGGGGAAGGCCTTCTCGCTGCTGAGAAGTATTTCGTTTGCATCGAACAAGAACGCATGATGGTGTGCTCCGGTCTTGAAGAGGCCACGTTAGCGGCTTTTGGTTGCTAATACGTGTTTTGGCTGTGCTATCCTGCAACTATGGGGGTAACAATGAATTTTCTCGAAAGGTAGTTTCCATACTTGTAAAAGTTCACTCTTTTAGTTTTATTTATTGAAAGGAATATTTTCGGCATAGTAGATGCCAAAGGGACCAAGGCTTCCAGAAGGAAGAGCGTGAAAATCCACACCAAATTGGCGAAATTTAACAACAGAAAGGTAGATGATACCGTGTCATCTGTTTACTCCGAGGTTTAAATCGAAGTGCTCTCGTATTTGTGTCGAGACGGTCACCGTTTAATTATACGGTGAATTGCATTTTTTTATAATCGCTGATAATTGCAAATTTTTGTCTTATTTTTGGATGATTCAAACAGTGTCGAATCCTAAAAAATTTCAGATCTACTGTGTTAAATGTGGTGAATTTACAGCGAATCTTTTGTTTAATTACAATTATTGGCTTGTCAGGTGGATTCCTCACGGGATATTGCTCAAATACAAGAACTTTTCCGTTTTGTACAAAGCGTAATGTACAGATATTTACCATTTTTGCTTTCCAAATTACGGATACTTTTGTGTTATCTTTTATGACTCCTAACTGTAATATAACGCAAATTTATGGTAAATTAACAAAATTCGTAGTATTGTTACGAAACTGTTATGTAAAAACACAATCACGAACGTAACCGTTTTTACATTTACGTTTGTAAAACTACAACGAATGCTTGTAAATGTAAATAATAACAATCTTAATAATTTAACGAACAAGTTTAATAATAGCATGTTCGACAAATCCTTGTAAATTTACAGAAACAGCAGTAAATGAAATACAAAGATATTTGTATGTTTAGTTACAAACAACACTTCGTATTAGCTTTTACAGATACATTAATAGTTGAATTTGCTGCACAATAAATTTTTTGTAAAAATGCAATATTTTTTTTACAGTGTAGTACGCGGCTTCAGGCCTCAAACGAAAAAGTCAACCAGGTTTAATGGAATTTTATGGTAACGGGAGATTTGGTTGGAATTCAGTCGTTTACGGTAACTGAGCGTTTCTTTAGTGTTGATTGTGTACGAAATACCTCCACCGAAGCGAAACGGACACACACACCGTTTAGTAACCTACGCGATTAATGAGGGTGTAGTGAAATCCACGAATTTCCCCTTGGGTACCCGCAATTCTTCGGCCGCCGATGTACCACAAAGTATAAGAACGAGCTATACCCGGCCACTATTGGCTAATACATAATAATTATATCTTCAGTATATAATACAAGACTTGAGTCTATGGGCAATCAAGTTCTCTTTTGTGCAACATGCCTTGTAAAGCAAAGGGTGTATTTTTATTGGGTCTGGAGACTTTCGCGAGAGCCGCAATGGGGAAAAAAACGAAGTGCTGTGTCATTGCAAGTTACAGGAACTTGTTCGCTTATAAAAAGGCTCTTGTGTGACTGCGAATCATAAGGATACCACGCACACAATAGAAGTCCTTGGTTCATTCTCCTAATCCTGGCTGTAATCTTGCCCATATTCGTCACCTCCGTTCACGCTTGCAAGCACCTCGACGACCTTCTCCAGCAACGACGTGACACGCCAGCTCCACCCCGTATGCAAATCAGCTAGGAAAACTTACAGCACAGCTCCTCGTAGCACTTGGCAAGCGCAGATGATGAAAGGATCATGCAAGAAGAAAGAATACGTAGCCATGCTAACACAAAACTTGGAACTAACAAGCAGCCATGTTCAAACCATGCACGAATCATAAAGGCCCGGTGCTAACAAATTATCTTTCCCAGCGACAGTCTTCATTCTGTGCAGAATACCAGAAAACTCCCTGTGGTAAAAGCAAAAAAAAAAGAGAAAAAAAGAACTTCTTGCACGGACACCAACTTTTTCTAATTGAAAGTTGCCTAAAAAGCGCAACCTTTTCCTCTCACCCACGGACACATTACGGTAGAGAAGTATAGGGTCATGTGAGTTGAAAAGGTACATGAAAACCCGCTCAGAAAAGCGCACCGTCTCTACCTTGCAAACCGGTAGAAACATACGGAAGCACTTTCCCATCAACATTCTCCACGTCGTCTCGCTGCCGTGCTTCATGCTAGTGCCTCTGGTACATCGGAGAAATCTCGACTAAAGAAGTACCGCACGTAAGATACACTGGAGAGCTCTTTACTGGAGAATTCACAAGCAAGGAACAGAGGTTTCCTACTGAAATCGCTCTTTTTGCGTCTTATAATTCTTGGACAGAAAGCGAATTCAGAGACAAAAGTCCGTAAAGAGTTTATAAGAGAGAAAAAAAATCTAATCCAAGGGATCTCAGAAAGATTTCTCTGGATACCCAGTAAAGAAGTGATAACTGGTGGAGGGAAAGGTTCTTCTCATATATGTGAACGCTGTCACTTTGGTCGTGGTGTTTGGCATGAAATATGCTGATGGAAGTCGTGAATCTCTTCCAAAACTGCCGTAGTAAAACTTTTTTTTCTTGGCGAGCGTTTTCGGCCAGAACAGCGTTTAAACGATGGACTGAATTCCAGGGGTGGGAGGGGTAAGTAAAAATCACAACTCGTTGTGAGCTGTGAAACCATTTTCTTGTCACTTGAAGCACGCGCGCGTTCTGCTATTGCATGCGAAGTTTCGGGGAAGACACCCACACCACTCCATTGAGTAGCAAAGCGTTCGTCACAAATTCCATTACTGCCAATGAAATTACACTTAAAAGCAGTGCATTTCGCTCGAAAAGGGGGAACTTTCCATCACCGCTGTTGCTCGGTGAAAAAAATGAAATACCAGGACCGTTGCTGTTCCATGCTGAACACCGAAATCAAATGAACAGATTACATTGCAGGCTCCGGCGACGAGAAATGATTGCAAAACTCAATGACATCAGGAAATCCATCTTTGAAGGGCAAATTGCATTGCCTGCTCTCTTCGATACACGGATTGGCTCTAGAAGGGGGAAGGGTAACTCGACTATATGCCACTATCTCAAATGTTTTCCCCGGTGCAGATTATATTTGAGTCGATTTCGACCAGCGCGTAAAAGCCTTTTACTCGCTCAGATACCTTCAGCCGCGAAGAAGGCAAAAAAAATGTAAACTAGTTTTGATACGTACTTTCAGAGTTTGTTGCGGCTATGACGGTGCATAAATCCGGGTCCATGTTTCGTCTTCTGCCAACCTGCCACAATAGGAGAATCACGCCTAAATTACATCATAACTTTACCAGCTTACATTAAACCGTCACTTCATACGCATCATCAAGCCTTGGAAATTCAAAGCTTCAATTTGCAAAGCCATTACGTGTGGAAATGGAGCGTTTACGTCTAGTAGTAGCTCCCAAATCACATTAGGACCAAGAGCCATTGGGGAAAGGAGACAGCCATCGTCAGCTTGTACGACCAAGCCCTCGGCTGAATTTATTCGATTACAAAGCGAGAATGGAGTAGCTTCATCGAAAAACTCAAGAGGAGGATCCCATATTGATGGAGGGGTTAGGCCATCAACAATTGCATTGAGCCCCCCTACATTCGTCAGCACCGAAAGAAAAGGTGAAGTAGGGGGGAAGTGTGAATCTGCTATTCTCTGGCCATTAATTCGAAATACCGGCAACAATACATCCCATAGCGCAACGACCAACATTTGGTAGTAGCCTCGGTCCAGGGCTCTTTTCTGACATCAAGTACCGCACAGCCAGCGTTGGCCGAAGGACAAATCCATCGCTGGCGTACGGTAGCAAGTATAACCTAATCATTGGAGTTCAATATACACTTGAAAAGTAATTGCTTTTTCGTCCATTTCCATCGGGCAGTAGCATACACAACAATGCACCAGTTAGAGTCTTAACTAACGTGTCCCTGTCCTATTCTTCGCCGCCCGAATAAGAATTTACCACCCATCCAGCTGTTGACAGCCACTATTTTCCAAATACAAAGCCCTCTGTTGGGGTTGCGTATGGCCATCACCCCAACAAAGGCCTCATCAGCCATGCCCTTCCAGTTCTTCGAACTCCAAAACATGCCCAAACTTTATCTTTTATCTTCAAAATTCCAACAGCGCATTATTGTATGGAAAAAAAGAAAACTGTCTTATGTTGTCAACGCATGGGATGCGACATCCGTTGACGATCGTCACGGTCGCTGGTCTTGGGGCATGAAAGAAAAATTCACGCAAGAGATTTCGGAGTCTCTGCCTAAAGAGTCTGTTTCAAGAAAAGAATGTTTGAAACTGCGAACGCACCACGATGTCCATTCCAAGCTGAACGCAATGGCCCGCGACCGTTTCGGCCCGGGCCCACCCTCGGCAAAAAGCTGCAGCTCTTCCCCCGTTCTACCCCCAATAATGCATTAGAAACCTAAATTGTTCCCTAATGAAGTCAGAGCGCAACCCTCACGAGATCTTTATAGTACTATAACATGAGCAAACCGGACAACAATTGCACCCTTCTTCTTTCGAACGCTCTACGACTTCCCATAACTCTAAATTAGAACCGGAAAGACCAACAGCAAAATTCTTCCCTGCATTCGCCTCATTTCGTGAAAGTGGTCCAGAAAATTCCTCGAAGAAAAATTCGGGATAATTTGAGGTACATAATTTTTTGTGCGGAGCGTCTTTTATGGCACACTTGCGGTCACTCTCACAAGCTGATGAAAGGAAACACTCCACGTAATTAAAAGGACAATGATTAGCCACGGGCGATTTGTAATCAAGACAGAGACTTGAGTTTCCCAGGTGAAAATTGTTTGAGCGGTACAGCTTTTGATCCTTAATTGACTTCAATTACATCCGAGAAGGAGTGGTTTAGGACTTTCCATAGCGACAGCATTCTTCTTTTTCCTCTGCCATTGGGCCCAGCTTGAAGCAGATTGGTACCGTCCCTTCCATAAAGATTAGAAAAAAGCAGGTGTGTAAAAGTTGCCATCGGTCTTCTCGGCATGAAGCACTTACACGGTTTAAGAGCTCAACCTATTACGTTCTTCTCTTTATTAATAGCCCAACCTGGCTCTTTTTTCTTTATTAATAACGCGTTCTCGTAAATGTAACCGAAGAATGGAGTCATTTTAAACGAATAATGAGATTATGAACCGGAAAAAGGATGTTTTCGAAAATGAATCTTTTTTTCGGTTTTATCACTAAGAAGGGAAGGGGGGAGGATCGTAAACTTCGGGCGAGCTTCATAATGGAACGTCTTTGGTGGACCTTTTGGGAGGGGGGGGGGGGTATCTTGTGGTCTTGGCGGTATCCGCCATGTGGTGCGTTGGCCGCTGGGCAACCGCGGCATTGGTAATGGGCAGGTTGCTTGAAACCTCGAAAGTCCGATAAGTACAGACTCTTGGGAGTTAATAAAACGCCTCATCATTTCAACCTATAGCTAGTAATTTGTGATAGAACTGTGTGGGAGATCCACGCCCGAACGCCGTCTTGTACTCGGTCGCTGTCAACCTCCTTTTTGGCCGGTTTCAAATCCACATTTTAGTCACGCTAGAACCACGGGCTGCTTTGACAGCTCCGCTACTCCCAAAAATGTGCGCTGTGGAGTAATAAAAAAAGAAGACAACAACACCAGCGTGCAGATCCTGCAGAAAAATGCCCGATTTTTATAGAGGGGGGGAAGCACTAAAGTTAAAAGCACTTCTCATATAACCTTATGGACGCGTAATATTTATGTCCCGGATTTTCAACCTTCTTTCTCGGCATTCCTTTGGGTCTGCGCGCAAGGCTTAAATGCTCACAGCAAGGTTGCCAAGGCGGAACGAAGGAGTTAGCTGTGCTTGGCCGGGGTTTCATCTGATAGCCCGGCTGTACCGACTGCACTGCACTTCCTAGCATTCTTTATGAGAACCGTGATTAATATACTAGTTATGCTTTGAATATGCTAATTGCCGCCATTTGAGTTGGAGTATTTGAGAAATCATCAATGAAGCCAGGCTTGTGGTGAGAGAAGTTTCTCGTGTCGTCGTCACGGTTTGTGGCGCGCTTTCCACCAAAAAAGCGACAAGGTTCTTCCGTTGCCAAGAGCCTACAGATCTATTGGGCCCGCCCGGGTGCTAATTGGTCCTGCAATGGACCTAAAATACAGGGCACGGTGCGAGCCCCGACCATTCTTCATGGCCTTTTTTCTTTCTATGGAGCCCCGGGATGCGAACCAGCCTCCCACTAACATCGAGACAAATTATAGGCCTAGACCCCCCTATTCTTTTGTTACCACTCATTTGCAATTCCTTCCCAAAGCCACAAACAATTCAACTTCACAGCCCCAAACAACAGACAGGGTTACTAGTCCAAAAGATACAAAGGAAACGAAGACAGAAACACCGGCCTCCCCGAAAAAGTACAAGCATAATGTTCCATAACATACACACTCTTACCGCTAAAAGACATTCTTTCCGCCATTTGGATATTGTTAGACATCAGCGCTAACAGTTGGAAAGGAAAGAAAAGAACAATTCAAAGAAAAAGGACAGAGAGCTTAAGGTACATGCACAGGAATTTTTATGCCGAAGCCACACAACAAAGTTCGTATTGTTGCAATAAAATTGCACAGCGATAACGCGGGGGCACCTTACCCAACGCCGTTCCGAACGTATATAATGCAGCCACGAGCGCTTGGTCATGGACGATAAATTCCTCGACATTTTCTACATCTGTTAAGCACGACCGAGCGACAAGAGAAAAACGCTGCTTATTCATAGTCGCATTTGCTACCGTAACAATGAAATTGAGGCTTGTATACAGCCACAATTACAGAAAAAGTATCGTATACAACAAAACCACAGCAAAAGCCTTTACTTCGCTTATGCCTGAATAACATGTGTCCCTGCGTACGATTTATTATGTACACTAAATGGTCAAAGTCGTGTTTTATTACCTCTATTCACTAAATCTTCTTATAATGTACTTGCATGTACTCTCTTGTGGTAGTTTTGACTTACAGTTAAGTTTCGGGCGTAAAATAGGGTTCAACATACATAGAAACCTGACATATATGAGATGTTTGAATAAAGACTACTAATTCCCTTTTTTCCATTGGATTGGGGAGCTGATATTCTGATGACTGCCAATAGCTTCGGCACGTACTCTGCTGGCTGCGATTGTTTTTATGATGGCGCAAATTGATTAGTTGAGCACCGAGGAACATAGCAAAGCGACGGAAATTCCAAACCTGAGACTATAAAGTGACGTAAGTGTGAAGTTTGACAATAGTGTAGTAACTTATTTTAAAAACGTAGACAAACTGCCATAAAAGACTTTGTGCATGGGCTAAGTTCGTTTATACCTAATTTGGACACATAGCTAAACTACCACTCATTGGTAAAAGCGTCCCTTAGAACACTACACTATCGCACTGTTTATAACACAAAAAGGCAGGAGCATTTTCCCTTACCAAGTCGATTAAAAACAATCCAATATTACGCCCTCGCGAAATCAATCCCTTTTTAGAATGAAAATTATTAAAATGCAGTTATCATATGATTATATTTTCAGTGGCTATGGCCTGTAACGACTTTGCTTAACCGGGTAACTGTATGAGGAAACTACCCTCAAGTTACGACAGCCTCAATCACAGTATAAAGGTTACACAGTAGGATAACAGGGGTATCTCCCAATGTAAAGGTTTTGCTGCAAATTTCTCAGTCTCAGGAGAATATAGTGGGTACACGCGAAGATAGGAGGGTATGGATTCATAAACTTGCCCATTGTACCCACAAGTCGGCATTCCTAATCTACTAGTAAAAAGTTTCACAAAGGGAACACAATATTCAAAAAAGGACACCCTTTCTCCCCTTTTTCCCGCTGTAATATGTCTTTTTCAAGACAAACTACAGATTCTCAAGTCATCTCAAATCATCTTCAAGTAATTAATTTTTACCTCACGTATTTACTTTGTGCTTGACACAGCTAATTAGCCCTTTTTTAAAGCCTGAATAAATTCATTTAAATTAAGCGCTTTGTAAACTGTCTTGACGTTTTTTGAACTGCACCGGCAGGTTTGCGAATGTATCCTTTGCTATTCCATCCTTCATCTGAATGTACTCTAAGGACAGAGAAAGTTGCTGCAAAATCTTTACATTGGGAGATAGCCCTGTTATCCTACTGTGTAACCCTTATACTGTGTGGGTCCGCTGTCTAACATTTGAATTTGAGAGTTAACATTCTTCCCTACACAAAAATATAAGTTTATAACGCTTGACTTCATTTGCTTCAAATTAACTGTTTTTTAAAGTTTGTGACTTCTTCTAAGGCTATTCAAATGTTCAGACTAGCACAAGGTAACAAAAATTAAATGTCCATCCATTTTAATACATCGTAGCCAGGGCCGTACCCAGGATTTTGTTTCGGAAGGTGGGTTTGAAAGTTTCGGTGGGGTTTTAATATGCAATTTTTTTGGACATTTGGGACATTCTCCTATGTTCGCCACTCTAGAACCAAAACTTCGGGGGGGGGGGGGGGGTAAACCCCCAAAACCACCCCTTGGGTACGACCGTGATTGTAGTAAAAGTAGACGAAGTGAGCTACACTCAAACACGCCTTCCAAATAAGAACAGAGCCACTGAAAACTAGTCTGCTAATCAAACGCCTAAGAGTCACGTGCCAAAATTGACCCTGCGACTGTATCAGCCTACAGATGAAAGCTAACCCTATCAGTACAGCAAGACGACAAAACCACGCCAACGGGGAATACACGTTCGGAAAGCCTTCAGCTTGTGTCTGAACGGAGGAAGAAGGAAGGGTGCATGTGAAAATAGAGCGCTTTGAGGTTTACAGTAAGGCGCGGTACAGTGTAGTACAGTCGAATCCATTCCGTTCTCTCGGCACATTATGCTTCAAGAGGGGGTTGTAGGGGGTTAGAAATGGCGTTGGGACGAGAGCGCCCTCCATACACTTGACACATCGACGTCGCTCTCACCGTCCCTAAACCAACGTCCTCCGCTGATGGCTGTGGTTGACAAAGCAGCTGCAAACAGCTCTCCTGGCTCTGACGGGTTCATTATTACCAAAGCGACTTGAACAGTTTTGAATCGCTGAAGGGAGGGTGAAGGGTGAAAAGGGTATAAAACCCTCGGCCACAGGGGTCTAAGGGTGACACAAAGTAAGAGAAAAAGTACTGTAAAGGGGGCTCTCAGTTCTTTTAACCCCACAAAAGCACGCCATTGTTGTTCAGCGAGGCAGAAAGGGCTAGTTTCCAGGATATCTACAGCACGGTTGATCTGCCCTTGGAACAGCGATATCCAAGTTTCGGACCGGCTTTGGAGACCATTACTGCACGTAGTACTCGTGGAAAACTCCCTAAAACCCCGCACGATAAATGACAACATAACGTGAAGAACGCCCTCTGGGCACGACACGCGGACGTTCGTTGGATTGCGTTATCAACAACATCAGTTTAGTGCGTTGCCTTGTAATCAGGAGTTAAGTACATGACACAAAGGCTTGGGGAAAGGGGAACAGCATTCGAACTTACCGAAAGAGGGGGCAAACATGATGATGGATTCGCTTTCACTCACCAATTCTTGAAGGATTTTTTTTTCCCTTTTAGGCTTCCATTGATAGCTAAGGTTGCAGAGCTAACGCAGTACTTCGGCAGCCATTCGACACGACGACCCCTTCTCGCTTTCTGACTCATTATCATACGAACATGTTGACAAATGGGTCATTTCCATGTCAGACCACCAGATGCTTACAACCTTTCCACACCATTGCCCATTTCCAAATCGGGCAATTGATAGCTCAGCATTTCTAACTTGCCAAATCAAATGGAGGTTACGCGATCTCTAGGCATACGAACCCTTTCGGAACATGTGCTATAAGGGCCGAATTATAGCAAATCAAATCTACGTTAAATTCTCTAGTCCAGGTGTTCAACCCAAAGAGGCTGCATCCAAGCCACCAATGCGAGTAAGGCATTTTTGTTGATTTTAATCGAACTGGGTGGTCTCCCTATTTTGGATGGTCCAGGAAAGCCATGAAGACCAGTATGGATTCTACGTCGATGTGGTCTACTCACTGAGAGAACTCGAAGCTTTCTCACAACTTTTTTTGAGTTTGTCAATATGTTGGCTAGTTGGAGTCGAAATTAGCCGACACCTATAAACATCTCCTGAGTTCCCCAACAGGTTCAAAACAGAAGACATTTTTTACTTTAAGATATTAAACTAAATTTTTACGAAATCTGAATATATTGAGTACAAACCTTTAAAAAATGTGAGTTTTGACACTACTTTGACCAGTTAAAGGTTAGCAATACGCACTATTTTCCCACAGCTTCGTTGTCGCACATTAAAGTGTTGTAAATCAAAATGATTTATCCTTCTACCAAAAGTAGTACATTCATGGTATGTATTGCATTGTACAAAATGGTATGTGTAGTACTTCACATGTAATTTAGCACTGCAGCCCGATTACTGAATTTCCAGTGCTAAGAAGTTCACTGAATACTTGACGTCTGGGCATTAGGAACCTAACGGTAAAAATTGTTCAAAATAACATTTAGCCAAAAAAATTTCAATTGACCAATGATGGCGAATTTTGACACGGTGGCACATCCCCGCTTTATGTTATGATAGTGTCCCAAAAAAGCTGAGAAGCCTATCAACGAGTTAGGGTGACGTCACGAAATTCAATTACATCATTTCTCGGGGAACAGACGCTAATTTCCTGACCTGAACATCATTCTCTTGCTGCATCTTGCTTCTCCATCAAACATTTACGCTTCCCACAAGCCACTACATCAAGTCAGGGACGTGTGTGTGCGATGGGGAAGACCTCTCTCCCTCTCTCTCCAAATGTCTTGAATTATTGACCCCGGGAATAGTCTTTACACGAACCAAGCTTGACTTTACCTCACACTAATGTTCATTTCATATCTGATAACCGTCTATAAAACTGGCTTGGCACAAACCACGTGCACCAATCTTTTCTTATAGCTATGCTTTCCACTCGAGTCACGCTAAGATACCGTAAAGAGCTGTTTCATGCCGACTTCGCTGCAAACTTTCGCTTTAGGCAGCGAACCAGTGAACACAGTAAGCTTCTGGGGAAGAAATGCGCGAAATTCCTAGAAGAGCCACGCCAGGTCGTATGAAGCATGCATATCGTTATGCCCACGTACAGTCAAGTACACAAGTAGAGAAAGAGAATGAATGAGGCAAAAGCAAAAAGCCTGACATTATCCACAAGGACTTGGCAGTCCTGACATTTGGCACCTGTGCATATTCTATTAGTATCCCGTTCTGAGCCTTCATGTCCCAAGTTGCGGTACGACATAGCGCACGGCAACGAGGTTTTATTATATTCACAGATTTTCAAGTGCACGTAATGAGTAGCCATCATTAATCATGCTTTCCTCTTACAAATTTCAGCATGGGACTGGAAGCCCCAACCTTGCAATGTTTCTCGTCAGAAGCGGAAAGCAAGTAACTCAACTGCACTGGACTTATTCAAGCTGTTATTCAATCTACCTAGCCTTGCGTGACATCAAAGCATACGGCATCATGTAAAGAGTATAGCAAGCGGAGCTCTTGCGAAAGAACAAAAAATAATAAAAAAAATAAAACATGGGAGAAATGTTGTCAGTCTAACTCCTTTCATGAAAATGGATTCGGGAATTTCCACTAAGCCAACTTGCTAGACCATCTACTTCCTTAAATAATAATAGGCCTCCATCAATACGTAAAGTTCGCTTACTAGCACAAAAACAATCACAGGTTGCTTCTGCTCTTACCTGGTGTCAAATGGATCTAATGGCCTGTGTATTTATGGTGGCAAAAAGGAGGCGACGAGACCGTATTTTTTTATAGCATACACCTAAAATTAATGTCGCAAATTTGCACTCAAGGTTTCCCCATTCGGAGGTGGCCAGCGTAAAGTTTGCAACTCAAAAGTCCAGCCTAATTAGGGCGCTTTCGTTGACCAGGATGAACTTAGTTGCTGGATACCAGGCCAAAGAGTTGGGAATATCAAGACAAGGAGTGTGCCTACTTGCATAAGTCCCAGCCACATCAAAGCTGCCGCTAATTAGTCCGCCCCTTTGACGCCTCCGCCGCCCTAACCCTTAGCTACGGGTTTTATGAGTTCAGACAAGTTGACGAGGGGACTTTAAGAAACGCAACTATGCGTTCGTCTGTACACAGTCCCATCCTTTTGCTCATCCTTTGCATTTTGTCTCTTCGGTTTCATTTTTTTATACATTTAGTTCGGTAACTAGAGCCCCTATACACTTCTTTCGCTTGCGTTGCCATAGCTAATGATTATTATTTGCTTCAAAAGTGCCGTCCTAGTCTCCCATAGGCCATTAAACCAATTAAAGCTTCCTGTTTGCGGGGAAAAAAATAAGTTTAAGGCAGAATCTGAGTCTTATTACATATACCAGGCTTTTAAATTACTTGATTATTCTTTGTATTTTCTAGGCATAAAGCTCGTTGACACCCGAGACCTTGAAGTTGAATCCGATATTGTACAATAATATAGGCCTACAAGGCTGCGCAACGACAGAGTACGACAAATCCTAACAGTTAATTTACTTCGTTGTCCTAAATTCACCCTATGCGACTTATAAATGGTACCATCAGCTCACCTTTCAAGTTTGCCTGTTTTTTTATTCCATTGTTGTACGCGCTCACATTTATGTCTTCGGTCGCGGCTTCGGTGTTGGGTAAATTGCTATTTAGTTGAGGAACTAGCTCTGATTGCCCTTTTTCATCACATTGCTAATTTGTTTATATTTTTGACGCACCGCAGCTTAGGGAAAGCTTAGGAAAGTTGATAAAGAAGCCTCGCTCACTAGGCTTAAATTGTAGAGTGTGTTAATACTAAAATACAATTAAAGTGAAGTGAAAAATACAGGAAAACTTCTTAGAAAGTTTTGTAAAAGTTGAAGCTAGTTACGATAGTTTGTCTACCCTCAGGTTAATGCGGTGTTGACAATTCCGTCTAACTCACTTATTATTTTATATCCGGTTAAATTACCAGGCTAAGTAGCATTAGTGTGAAACATGGCCAATAACAATACATAGATAACAGAATAACGTAGACACAATAACATTTATTGTGTGTATTTGGTTTTAAGTTGGGCATGAACAATACTTTAATGCAATACGTAATTTATTTAACGAATATATTTAAAATAATATATGATTTACAGCCTGGAACGATCGCAAAATCATATACATATCCATCAAAAGGAAACTATGTAATCTTCGGACAAGATGGTCATTAAAGATGGCGCTCTAGCACAGTGGCATGGTTTGAGTGGAATTGCAATATATCTGCCCTTCGGTAAGTTAATCATGTGTGAACACATTATATTTACCGTCAATATTTTGCTGTGGATATCAGGAACTTCAGCGTTTTCGCAATGCAAGTCAGGAGGACAAATGAGAAAAATATGCATAAATAAAATGAAGAGACACGATATAAAAAACTGCCGTAGTAAAAAGAATACACGAATTTACAAACACACTGCACTTTTAGCACACAAAGTTTTGTCGGAATTCCGCATGTTAGCCTAACAAGTCTAATTTATGACTGGTCTAAATTTTTCCCTTTTAATTTCTTCCATAATTATGCAAATTCTGCAAGTAGCTTTATTCCTTTCTACTTGATCTGCATAATTATACTTGTTTTCATGGACGGGGAACTTTTCTGTCCAATTTGTTCACTGATCACACGCAGATACAATTCGTTTGCTCCTTTTCACAAGCTTTATTATCGTGCCCTTGTATTAATTAGGTAGCCTGTATTTCGTAAGATGGCGGACCTTCCATGGGCATCAATCATGGTCCGGACTCCGTCTTGCATAAGCTGAGCAATTCCTTACCGCCAAAGACCAGAAGAACCGAATGACCAGATCCCCCGATGATGTTAAAAAATCTCAACGTCGGCGTCACCTTTGCCTTTCCAGGCGGTCGGCACATCGGTCACGACGTCATCGAAGATTCCAGTTGGTATTTCATAGACATATACAAATTCCTCGTTCTGCGAGATAGCGGCGTTGGATGACTAGGAACTACCTGCTGTTCTGCGCAGCCACTTGATTGCACAAAGCCAATTAAAGCCGCATGAGATTCGTATAAGTTGCCGAGAATGTGAGGCATTGTGGCTTAATAGTTTCGAAGTCTGCCCCCACCCCCCACCACTTGCGAAAATCTGAGAACCTTGACCTTTAACTCGACCAGGTCATCAAAAAAGGCCAAGGAAATGAAACAAAAGAAATGTCAGGACACCAGAGGAATGCGCAAATTCATGTGTTGCCCATCTTACCAATTAGGCAGGCTTTCCTGTTAGGTAACGTTCTCTACCCTCTGCTACGGAAAATAAAAAAATAAAAAAAATAAAAAAATGGCATCTCAAGCCACGAACCCCAAAAAACGTTTGGTAGCTCCTGTCCAATCATACCATGGAAGGAGTGAAAGTGGCAAAACTTGGTAATAACCGATGTCCTCTTTCTTTCACTCTGGACAAAAATGTGATGGGCACTTCCAACAACGTGAACTGACAAGACAAGCCGGACAGCTCGGAGTCTATTTCCATCAGCATTACCTAAGCGGGTTTTTCAAGCCGTCGTTTATTCCCAATCAACTTTCTAGACTTTGATTAACATTGGCTTTTATTTCACATCACTTTTCCCACCAACAGCTTCATAATCCTTTCTGGAAGCCCATCATAATGCCTCATCAACATGTGACAGTCGAAAAATTACGAGGAAATCCCCCAAACATCTTGTTAAGCGTTGACTTCTTGAGCATGTCTTAAGTTTCCCAGTCGTTTTAGAATACCGAACGGCGTGATAATGATAATACATGTAAAAAGAAAAGGAAAGTTTTTAAAAAAATCTGATTGACAGCTTCCCATCAGGCACAGATCTGAGAAAATGGTTTGCTGTTCGCTGCGTGTGGTCTTCATGTGTTTATCCCTGACACCTTTCTAACATGATCCCGGCAACTACAGAAACAACTCCTCGCTAAACACCTGCCTAGGCGGTACGAGGCAGGCGTGTACACATAGGCCTACACAGCACCATGAGGAATCTTTTCCCTCCATTCCTGGTGAATTAACACGTCTCCCCTTGCGCAAAACATCGAAAGTTGCACTTTTACCGAGCGCCACTTTTATTTCCCCCCTGTTTCCCACCTCGTTTCTTATTTTCGCAAGCTTCGTCAATCTTTCACGCCCAGTGACGCGGACCCAGATGCTGTATTGTGCTGTTTCCACTGCTGCATTGCTGCGAAATTCGCTGGCCTTATGGGTCCATGTGTTCATAATAGGCCTGATATATATTTAGGAGAGACGGGATCAATCATACGCCTCGACTCTTGACCAGTCATCTATGTCAATGTAATGTCTCGGCCACACGTTCTCCCGAGCTCCTCTTCTGCTTCCTTTTGCAGATAGCCCAGGGATAGACTGCCAGTACTGATCCAAAAGAGGGCACCAACCAAGAGAAATTGCTCTTAGGACGTGACTGGTCCTCCTTCTTGCAGTGACGGATCGGCTTCACCTAATACATATTGCTTTCTTATGTTTGTTTATGGAGGCACAAGACCCACCAAAAGGGTTAACCACACAAAAGCCCATTTACCCCGTCGGTGCAATAAAACCCTTCTTCTCGCTTGATTGACATGGAAGGGTTCATGTCTTCTTTGCCTTAAGCCAGCATAGACCCGATGCACGGAAATGAGTCAACATTTAGAGATGCTCATCTCGTTAGCGTAATTAAATCAGTTACCAATCCAGTTCGTTGGAAGCTAGGGAGCACGAAAACTACCTCCGCTTCCGCTGATTTCAACCCTCTTCGACCATCTCAAACAAGAAGTCATTCATTTGCATTCACACAACAACTTTTCTACTCAACCCTTGGTTTTCCGACTCCAAAGGAACTCTTCCGCGAAGGAAACTTCCCAACCGGTAGTACGTCCCTATCTTAACCCTACTTTCCCCCTTTCCCTTTCACTATGCAAAATGATGATTATAAACCGTGTTCGTTACGATAACTACTCCAAGATAAGACTAGCTGTCGTTGAACTCACTGAAAGAATTAACTTCGTAGGAGCAAGTTGGATCCAATGTAACCCATATTAATCACAATGGGAATCTAAAACATATGAAGGGTCGGAGTTATGACAGTAACCTTTTCAACGTAAACAAACCAAAGGTTGCGTTTTGGAAATTGGAGAATTTCATGTCTATAATTATTAGAACACGTGAACACCTTGCATTATTTTCCCGAGAGCCATGTTCGGAAAATGCTTCGAACCTATTTTGTCCTCTCTTCCAAACAGGGGAAATGAAATTAGGGGAAAAAATCGGACTTTATGGCCCAAAAGCGCTGTTTTCCTCTCTGGTTGTCTAATGACAGTACTAAGGTTTCACCACAGTTTGTGTGAACTGCACGAGCAGATTTGGTACAAAGCTCTTACAAAACGGAAGGTAATTTTAAATGCCGGCGAGGAATTTTTTTACAATTTCGTGGAAAAGACGGTTTATACTACAACACCGTTTTTTGACACGCCTCTTTTGCGTCTCCTAGCTCGCTTTCAAGTTCAAGGTGGCTTTTAACAGAGCAAAAAAGAGAGGCGCCAAAAAATATTTTTAAAAAATATTGTTTGCTTCAAGTGTTAGCAGTGTAGCATAACGCTACAGCATATTGTTTGTCACCCACTCGTAAATATGTCTCAAAGCAAGTCCTTGTTTTCCTTTTCCCCCTTACAAAAATACCAACAAACTCCCAATGGGTACGCAAAAATAGGAAAATATGGTTCTCTTTTCCCTCCAGTCAAGTCACAAACACTCTTGTAAAGTACAAACAAACAAGCTAAAGCTGGGAGTACTACCCAACTAAAATCCTTACGGTACGGACAGACTGACACACGGAAACGCAAACGAGCGAATAGAGAAAGCTTGTTGATCCAAATCCCCTTCGACGCCGGTCCGTGCAAGGGGATTTGCACTGTTGTAAGCCCGTCTTCCCTCTCTAGATGTAAATCTTTGCTAGCGACAAAAAATAGTTCCACCGGAATCCAGGAATTAAACTACCAATACGTCAGTGCACCCCCTTTTGCGCTTTGCGTCAGCTTCCGTTGATTACCCCTTACAAAGCCGGTGTTCAAACAACGGAAAGGAAGCTTGGTGGTCTGAACAACAAACTGACGTACAATGCAGTGAAACCTCTGTAACATTGTACGCATGCAGACGACATGTCAACTTATCTGACAAGTAGGCTAAGTTGGATTATATCAAACTTACGTTAGACGACTAATTTTCGCGCAAATAATATATAGTCAAATTTATTTGTGCACGACGGAAAGTTATCCTTCCCTCTAACAAGGGTACTACATTAAAGCTTTTCTATAAAGACTTGTTACCAATTTTTGTGTGTGTCAAAGTTCTACAAATCTTGCATTCCCTTCTTTTAAAATAGACTACTTGTCAGATTACAGCTAAAGATGTCAACGAGCCGGCATTGTACCTCTGTTTCATTGTTAAAGGATATACCGTTATGTTACTTCCTCAAGAGCTAAGAGATTGTTATATGCCGAGAAAGTTTGACTGACGACTGATGCGAGAAAACTTCACAGCCAGTTCACTAAAATCGCCAGTTTGGCGGAAAGACCACTTTGCCAGTCAAATGAGCCATTTCAGAAAGACTGCATTCTGGGCTATTTTGCTTCTTTTATGTTCAAATAGCTATTTATGATTTGAATGAAAGATTAATTACGCAACAGTTCGTGCCTAACCCTCTAAATATTTGTAGTGTTAAAGCTTTTCATAATTTTTTCCGTATTGGTTTCACATTTACATTTTCGTTTGAACGTCAAGGCCGACTGCATATTAAATGGCAATGGACACCAAAAAACAACTTTATCTTATAAAAAGAGCGAAAAATCTAGTTTCCGGACATAAGTGTCTTTTGGCAGGTGCGAAATAATAATTAAGATATTTAGGAAAAAAGAAACCTGACATTCAAATTTTCCCGTCCGTGACGTCACGCTTCTTATGGGCGGGAGAAAGGACAAAAATTTGGAAATAAATATCTTCAGAACGGCTGGTCAGAAAAAATCGAAACATAATTATTTTTTCTTATAATAATGTGAATTATAATAATCCGTCAAAATCTCTATATGCGTTTTTGGTGTCCATTGCCCTTTAAAGAATGAAAATCTAAAGCGCTTTGAAAATTTCTGATTAATTTGTATTGCTATAGTTTGAATAAATTATACTTGTTCGCTATTTTATAAAACCTCAGTGACATTTATTGATTTTGCTATCTTGTAATTCCCATCCCACGTTTCTTTCCAAATGGTAAAAAATTCGCGGCGAATTACAAAATATATTTTTTATTGCATTTCTTTTAGTGTTTTAAAGTTTTGTTTACTTCATTTCGTTTGTTTATTTATTTTCAGGCACTGTGAGTGTCGAAAGTAGGATAGTGTCCCGAATATGGTTTCTTCCCCCTAGATGTTAGCATAGACTTATTCGCATAGCAGACAAGTGTTAACGAACTAATGAAACTAAAAGCAAATAAACACTCAAGAAAGCGTGACATTAACCAGACCGGTTGGAAATATGAAAATAAGCAATGATCGACAAAACGGAAAATTTGAGTACATATAAAAGAAAATAGTAAAAAATGAGGTCAATTTGCCACCTGACTTTGACTTTTTTGTTCCTTCAAAGCACTTCTTGGGGCAAGTGAATGGGTGGCGCAGAAGGATACAGGACATTGACCATGGCATTGTTCTTTCCAAGACCGACAAGCCAGAGCGAAAGAGATTTCTCGCTCTTCGCCATGACCGCCAACACGACTTTTCTTCTCTGCTAATGCATGTCGACATACCCCAGCTCAACAGCGAAAGAATGAGCCAACAACGACGTGGTGAACTATGGACTCATTTTGCTCTGTCATCTACAGAACGTTCTTTTCCCGTAACCTTCTTCTCACGTCACCTTCCTTCTAAGCTCGCTGTCCCCCAAAGCAGCTTAACCGACTTCACGGAGCCCTTCTAAAACCACCTCACACCTCCGACGCAATACTAAATGCCCTACTGACAGGACTCAACTTCCTCCAGGATGTCTTTTTCATTATAATTCCTATACATTTGGATAACCAACCCCGTTTTGCTACTCCCCCACTAACCCCCTAAAAAAAGGGGGAAAATAATATAGGTGTGTACGTAAGGGTGTGGTACGCATAGTCCGAGAAGTAACCAATCTACACCTTTACAAGAGCAAATTCCATCATTCCGCACTCTCTGGGGTCACAGAGGGTGTACTAGACTACCCTATTGTCCACGTCAAACGGGTAGTGTAGCAAAGAAAAACAGCAAAAAGGCAGCTGCTGGCTCATTTCTTAACTTACATATCTGAATGTGCTTCGAAAACCTTTCGTCCTGCTATGGAGAGAATCCTAGCGCTCCAACGAGAGAAGAAAAGAATGATGTCTCCATGGGATTGCTCCTTATCGCCCTATTTACTTTTCCCTGCAACGCGCGATCCTTTTCTTTTGTTACGGCCCAGTCAAAAGGCACACTCACATCTTCTAAGGCTATTGCCGCGTGTTGGTATGCTTTCGATTTTTCGGGGACCTTCCCACATAGCAAAGAACCGCTCCAAATCAAAAGTTACGCGTGAAATACGACCTACGGACTATTGGGTTCATAAGAACGTGGCGCAAAGGGTCAAACGAGGTTATAAAAGCATCCCACGGAGAAGGAAGCTAGCTACGACGCAAAGAAAAAAAAACATAACGGTTCCTATTTTACCCCAAGAAAAATTCCAAAAATTTTTCCTTTTTGTATACAGTAACGTCGCGGCTATAGTAAAACCCAGCTAAAACGAAATGTCGGCTATAATGGAAAAGGTTCACATACCCCATCCAAACACTCACGTAAATCTACAGGGAAAGCGGACAATGAAATTCGCATGTGATAAAACTTCACTTATTATGAGCAAAACTTGAGGTTCCTTTTGCTACGTCCATGTGCCATTTTATTTGGTTACAATGTAACACTGGCGGAGTCATGCGATAGTGCGTAAAAAGTCTCACGGTATTGTTGTTCTATGTCATAACAAACCGGGTAAACTTGCGGAATGACGTGCGATGGCGCATCAGCAAGTTTACGGAAGCTTTCCCTATTATTTAGAAAGTATGGTGCTGACATTGTTGCAACGCAACGCTCAACAAAGTGATCCAGCTCAGTTAGCTGTGCTAATAAACTAAAGACACACACTGTACAGTACAAAGGCAGGAAAAATGCAGTGCAGAAGAAATTGGCAGGTTACTTTTTTCTCCCTAAATTTTCAGTTTCAGTTCTAGTAGAGTATTTCTTGAATTGAGAACCTGAATACACAAAAAAATAAGTAAAGTCCAGGTAAGCTATATATGCCTATCGCTGCTTCTACTTGGCCTTAAGTACTTTTTAATCTTTAAAAGAGGCTTATTACTGTGCAGTCCCTGTTGTCCACGAAGATACTAGTGCTGTACATGCACATTTATTTCAAGGCTTCAGAGGCCAATTTTGGAAATACTAGACCTCGACTAAAAGGAAAAAAATTACATCACCCAGTTGATTTGTTCTGACGAAATTTGGCTGTAGTTACTCAACACAATTGGGGTTGAATTGCGCTAAAGATTTGAGCCAGCATTAGTGTTGCTGGACTGACGGAGTTCTCAAGTTGTGGCTGGATCTCTTAAGGTCATGAATGATAATGATGTCGTTCTCATCTCCGAACAAAAGCTTGGGCGATAGGGGTATCTCTGAGAACAACAAGGCGAAAGGGACAGCTTTTAGGCTTTTTAGGCGTGCTTGGCATGGTTACACTACTTATTACAAGGAAACTTTCCGTATATATGACTTCCAGTCCGCAAAAGCTCATCACGTATGTAAATGAGCCTGCTGAATGGTCGAGTCTTGATACCGCATCTTCCCCAAGCATGTCTTCTTTCAGAACTCTCTCCTTTCCCAGTTGGACTTAGCTCATGTGAAAACATTGCACATCCACTTTCATGTGTAGGGTTCCAAATTACACGTTAGTTCAACCTCAAACATGTCCCTGTCCGTTTTTATGCCGTCTTCAAAAAGCCTCATTCTCTATGCATCAATCCTGTTCTATGGTTGGAAAACGGCTTGGCCTCCAACCGCTGCTCTTCTTCGTCTTCCCTATAATGATTCTTTACGAGGGCCTGGCTCTTCACAACTACATCACCTAACGTGGTCATGTATGAATGCGGCCTGCAGTGAAGCCCGACTAGCAAAGCCGCTTTCTGTCATCGGTACACTATACTATGCCAAATCCTGAGCCTTAATCTAATACGTAAATAGCTATTTACCAAACTGATCCGATCACGATCACCCCTCCTTCCCCACAAAATCTCCCACTATGCGTCCGAAGCCCTATTGCTTTATTCGTATTTGAACCCTCCTCCGCAGACATGGGCCGCATTTTTATCAAACTTATTGATATTTGGGATTAGCATAATTTAGGTGCTATTAAATGGGCTATCACTATAAGAAATTGCTGGCGGTATATTGGAAGCATCATTTGATCGCGAGTTCACGAACACGTGTATGCATCATATTGTTCGACAATCGCAATTCCAAATTTTAATATGCAACGAATATTTATTATGTTAAAATTTCCCATTTGGGGCGTGGGAATTCCCTTTGAAGCCCGTAAACATTTTAGAATGATTGGCAAAGTAGTAAAACGGTGCTACTATCTATGTTAATGTGTTGATAAATGTACTGTGCAGACGGTTTAATTGCCACAAATATTCTTATAAATGTTTCGACTTTAAAGCGTACATAGTCTTACAATTTTTTTATAAGGGAAATGCTAAAGGAGGTTAAAAAGTAGTTCAACTGATTTACCGTTACTAAATTTCTGGGAGCCTAACGTCATTGAAACGCCTGCATATGCAGGCGTTTATATTACCCCTTATGCCAACATAACTAAGGCTGTAACAAGAAACGTATCCAACAATTGGTGCAAGCAAATGTTTCAATGGAAATTGTAAAAATAAAATCCGAACAAGTCTTCGTAATTTTTAATCCGATAAATTTTGAAAAAGTTGAAGACAAAAATGAGAAATTTTTCATATCAGTTTTTCTAAAAGAGTCCAAGTGTTGAGAAAAAAATCCGAAAGAATACCAAGCCAAAATTGCTGAGACAATTAGACGACTTGAGAGAGCAGGCTTTAGAAACGTCAGGAAGTAGAGTGGGTGACATTTGAAAAAATGACGCGACGCAACTTAACCATTCATTAGTAATCGGATCTTTGCTTGCTTAGGGCCTTCTAGTCAAAACTTGTTAAGCTGCTGGGGGAAGAGAGAAAGAAAATGGTTGCGTTCTTTTTAAGCATATGTGCTCGTGTCCGCACACGTATCTCTAAAGCTTGACGACTTTTGTGGCCGAGTTCCAGGAAAAGTTTTTCCCGTGAGTTTTGCTTTGCTTGAAGGGCTAAATCCAGTGCTTATGGGAAGCTTAATGAAGTCCCGGAACGCTGAAAACTGGCGGACAACTCGCAACACGGCTGAGGTAATGACATTTCGAGCATCCTTCTTATGCCCAGCACTTTGACAGTTCTCTCTATTGCTTAATACCTAAGGAAATCAGGAGCAGCACAAGAACTTTCTGCAGTTATGCATCATGTTATTACTCATCTACCCAAACTCTTGTCATTTAGTGCATATCTCGCATAGTTTTTGACCCTTTATAGCAACGTTCAACCCTAATGCCTTCAAAGCTGGTAATTTCTCTTACACGTGTAACAAATAGCGCTGCCAACATGGACAAACACCGTCACTTGATTTCTAAGTTGCCCACGTTTCCTGGAACGAAAAAAATTAATTTGACTGAAGAAGTTTATCAAGGAATGTTTTCAAGGAATGTTGAATGAAGAATTTAAAAAAATGAAAAGGACAGGAAATTTTAAAGCGTTTTAAATGCTGCAGATTCCATTACTTTTCAACATCCATGAAACAACATTTGCCATGAAACTTTTCTTTATTTGCCATGTAGAACCCACACGTAGTCCATCAAAAGGAGGAAACAGATGAAATTTTCAAGGAAATCCAATTCACGCTACTTAAAAATGGCTTCAGCAGCACTTGACCATAAAAGTCTTTCAAAAATATAAAGCGCACAACACGACCATGTGCAACAAATGAGAAAACTTGCTGTTACAGCTTTTTCACCTGTTTACACGAAAGCATCGTACTCGTAATTACAGCGTTTTTCTTAATGCTAATGATGTTTCCCACAAGCTCGAACGAGTAACCACGGAAATGTGGGGACAACATACGCGAGTTGCACAGATTTCCCACACGAACATCGTAAACTGTTGCTACTCAATTAAAGCAACTTACATAACTTTTTTTTACAGAAGTGTCCATATTGTGTTTCTTTTGCTATAGCTAGAAAAGTTTTTTCAAGACAATTTATTCCAATGTTGAACAGTGCATTGAACAAGATTTTGCCTCGCTCATTTCGGATGCGGACCAAGAGGTTTTGATTTTATAATTTTAGTTTAAATCCTTCACAAAATCATGACATCGGATACACACGCAACTGTCATGCTTATGGAAAGAATCTTTTAGCATGTTCAGGGAGAGAAACACAATTAATTGCATTTCGCATCCAATTTAAGTATAGAAACATACAGACACTCATACTCTCTATATAATTTTGAATCCCACACCGTCGAACTAGAAAATACAGTTGAACCACTGCACAGTATTCAGTGTTGCGGGTCCTGATCAATAGTCGTCTACTGCACACTGTAAAAACGGGCACCCCAAAACTAGTGTTTCGTGTCTTCCTAAAATTAGTAGTTGCCACCATAAAACGGTACCTTCGTCAAAATATGGTCTGCTCCCCAAAAATTTTGGGGTTTTCTCTTCACAAAGCCGGTAGCCTTTACTCATATTTGGCGATACTCGCAGAATTATTCGTAATGTCTTCCGAATTTTTGGTAACCTTTCCCAAAACCCAGTAGCAAGTACTTAAAAATGATCAACAGTATTCCATAAACCTGAAATCTTAGTCTCAAAATCGACTTGTGCATGATTTGTAAGAAAAATTAATTAGTGAAAAGGGCGTTCTTGGGCCATATTTATTACTTCCCATTCTCCTCCACCAATCTGCATACAATACTTTTTCATCCATTTCAGTTGACAATACAGAAGTCTAGAGTACTTGGTATTAATATCAAAAGTGTTTGATTACGGTAATGAGTAGTCCATGTGTATTCCAGCTGTGTATTGTCTCTGTAGTAATTCGTTTCACGCGTGCAAATTGTGTTTGATGCTGGCTTGTAATGTGCAAGAGAACTTGTCTCTTAAGGAAATAAAAAAGTTGGTAGCTTTTACATAAAATTCGGGATACTCGCCGAATTATTGGCAACGTCTTCCCAGTTTTTGGTTAGCTGTCCCAAAACCCAGTAGCAAGTGTTAAGGGTCTTGGGCTCCTTTCCCACGCCACCGAATACACAAGTCGTTCGCCCCTATGCCCAGGCCAATGGGTTCAAATCGTTTCGCCCGCCCGGGTGGGCGGGGGGTGTGGAAGGGTTTCCACACCTCCCAGTTCTGGAGCAGACGTTTGAACAACGTTTTCAGTTGTAGGTTGTGTTTTCAGTTGTTACAGGTTTCAAACAGTCAAGTTACTCTAAAAATATGTAAAACAGTGCTGCTACTGATAGAATAAAGAACTAGTAGTTGCTTTTGCTCCAGTGGAAAATGTAATCAATCGCAAATGTTCTGTGACCTTCAAGGAGGCTTCCCAAAGGATTTTTTAAGAAGTTGACCCGTGTTACTTTGAACCATGTGTAAAGATGACGAGATGTATGTGTAAAACGTGTACAAAATGTGCAAAACTATGTATGATGTGTAAAACGTGTAAATGTGTAAAACTACATGTATGTAAGATGTATGTGTAAAATTAGTAAAACTGTGCATGATATATGTGTAAAATGTATGTGTAAGGTATAGGCTTATGTGTAAGAAGCCAATTACGTTCGCATGTTCTATGTACCGATGCAGGGTTTCCATGTTCTGTAATGTACAGTACTGTTCAAAAAAAAACTATGGGGACAGGGGGCTCAAATGGCATTAGCCTTTCCTTTCACTGCCAGAATGTGCTCTGCCGCCACGCCTCTGACAGCTCTTCCAACCAACCAGGGAGCGAGTCTTAGTGGGTTCCCGCAAAATTTGAATTTCCTTGTAGGCATCGCATTTCTTTAGCATAATACGTCTATC
>JAHZNP010001115.1:0-26186 GCA_020615345.1 Triops cancriformis
AATATATATATATATATATACATATATACATATACGGAGAGGGTAACCCGAGACTTTCAAGCAGAATAAAGATGCTTTCTCGGTCTTCGAAGACCGAAGATCATTTCGTTATGACCGATCTTTTCTTTCGTTATAACCGAAGGAAAACGTATGTAAACCGATAGGAATTTGTTGGGACCGATATGTTATTTCGTTATAAACGATATTTCGTCTTAACCGTTTTCGTTATAACCTGTTTCCACTGTAGAACTTGAAACAATTATATAACTTGTATGTTTTAATACTGGTCATAGACTGGCACACATTACGTCGTTTTGAAACTAAAGAACGTGGTATTTTTATGCAAATCTCCTCTGTTCCCAAGGGTCTTGTTATAATCCTTTTTTAAAATTTTTCACTTAAATAGCTTAACCTTCCCATACCTTCTCCATTATAATCGTTTCACTTTCTATGCTTCTGCGTTACGCTTCTCTCCTATAGATTGTGACAAACTACACTTCAGCGTCAGTACTTTGCCAACTTTTAAAATAATATAAGTACTCTCGTTGTATTGCTACCAAATCATTTGGTTACACTCGGTAAGTCTTTCTTTAGTTCAGTATATATTTCCGTAACCAAAGTGGTTTTCTTTTAAAGTAAGATATGGATATGCCAGGCAATTCAAAAGGCTCGAAATTTCGCCACTGGGGTCACGAAGAGACTCTTCATTTAATCGAAATTTGGGGGGAGCCTTCCATGCAACTGAAGTTTGACAACATGACGAGGAAGGAGACAATATACAAACAAATTGAGAGAAAACTGAAAAATCGAGGCTACAGTCGCACCGTAGCTCAAGTTAAGGAAAAATTGCACGCACTCAAGGTGAAATACAAGGAGTGTTGGCTAAAAGTGAACAAAAGTGGAGCAGGGGACTTAAAAATCGAGCTTTCCTTCCCATTCTACTACGCGATGGATAATGTAATTGGGAAGAGGCCTGCAATTAATCCGAAAAATGTATCAGACAGCATTGTCGTTGACGAGTATACCACCGTACAAGTTGATGGTACTGGCGAGTTAGTGTCAAACGAAGGCGAAGTTTCCAATTCACTTGATAGTTTTTCTACGCAGTCTGAAGGTAATGAGATACTGCATACAATGGATTAATAAAACTATAAATTTATTATTAGAATCTGACAAGCCAGGGCCGTCCTCTTAGGAATACCTATATTGCATTTCTTTAGAGTGTCAATGGTAAAACTGTCCGTTACGCTAACTGCATTAACCGGGACACGGGACAGGCTGTCTGCGTTTATGTTTGAAGGCCCAGGCCAATACTCAATCTCCATGTCATAAACTTCCAGTTTCAGAGCCCATCTGGCAAGTTTAGATGAGCTATCTTTATGGTTGATAAGCCATTTTAGTGGATTATGATTAGTAATAACTTTGAAACGCCTACCATACTAATAGGGATGAAATTGTACTGCAAAATGAGTGGCTAGGATTTCACGCTCCACTGTGGTGTATCGACATTCGGATTTATTTAGTGCTCTACTGGCGTATGCTATAACTACTTCGTTACCGTTTTGTATTTGGCTCATGTCAGCTCCCAACCCCGAATCGGATGCGTCACTATATAATATGAAGCTCTTTGTAAAAAACAGGATAAGCTATGATTGGTTTTATTACAAGGTTCTTCACGTGATTGATGAACACTTGGTTCTGGTTTACTAAATGTTTATTGAACACGGTTACAAGTGTTGAGCACGAAGGTGGGAGCTCGTAGTTGGGTTAGTAATTACGGGCATGGTTACAAGGGCCACGACTTGTGATATCGGTGCTGCTTGGTGACTTCTGGGAGACTCCGCGGTCCGATTCTTCTTCGTCCTTTTATATTTGTTAAATATACTCATTATGTGCCTCGAGATTTAGGTTCGGCATCTAAGACAGTAGCACTGGCTCGAGGTGCTTCCGCCTCACTCTATTAGGCCTGTTGACAACATTTATCGCGCGGCTTATCTTTTGGGGTTAGTTTGCTTAAGTGAACAATATTTATGGGATATTTGGGGATACAACGTGTCGGTTCCTTGAGTCGTTTACGTAGGCCTCTCGTTATCTTGTTGTGAAACAAATAAAAACAATGGATGCTAGATTCGTTTAAGTAGAATGATGAATCAGTAATGTTGGTTGATTTGATTAATTAATTGATTGAGTTAACAATGGGGCAGTAGGGACTTGACACAGACTTAGTATAGTAGATGATCAGCAAGTTTGCTGGGCACCTTCTTCTTCATTAGACTATGTTCGCGAAGAGCTGGTGTTTCGTGCTCTGCTTTCTTCTCCGGTTCTCTTCCTGTGCTTTCCGCTTCTTGGTCCGGTGGTACATTTTTTCCTTCACCTTCCTTCTTATCATCATCTTGGGACGTCTTTTGGCCGTCTGCGGTCACTTGCGTGGCAGTGGGGTCTTTTAATGTTGTGGTAGGTTCAGAAATGGTCGGTTTAGGGGCGGTCGTGTTGTAGCTCTTAAGTGGTTGGAAATATGAGCTGCTTTTTGTTACCGCGCACCTTTCTTGCTTTTCGCTGTGATCAGTGGCCCTTATACATTGATGACTGTATATTCTTCGTTTTCAAACAGTTCTCCATTTTGTTACAAAGTTTTGCGTCTTTCTTCAAAAGTAGCTACTCTCAGGCTTGCAAAGGATCTTCTAGGCTTCGCTGTACCGGTCTGCATTTTCCTTAATTCTCTTCTTTGCCTTTTTGTCGTTCTTCTTTGCTTGTGTTTATCGCTCGGGTTGTCGCTTCGCATAGAGCGTTTGCCAAATTCACCAGGGGCATCTAGCGAAGCGCGTGGAACTACGGATCTGCCATCTTGCGTCCTAGTCTTCCCCAGTCTTTTAGGGTGCTTTCAGATTGACGGACTAAGATGGTTTAAGGGACTAAGGCTTAGACCAGGGGTCTTCAACCTTTTTTGGCGCCCGCCCCCTTTTGTCAAATTTTCCACGATCAAAACCTATCAGCGCCCCCCTAAATTTTTACAGAGAGAAAATATGATGACTAAAATTAAATAAACTATACGTAAGCTTTTTTAGTATAATTATTATTTTAAAAAATTCGTTTTAGTAATCATATGTTCATATTCTGGTATATAACCTTTTTCACGGGCATTTCTGTGAACTCCAAATTCAATACGAGCACATACAACAGAAAAATTTCCATGGCTCGGTACTGACATAATTCGTTTTACAGACAAAGATGTTGTACATACAAACACACAAGGTTTCCGAAAGATTTTGAAGCTATTGCATTCAAGTATGGCAAATAAGTAGCTAGTGTGAGCCTTGACACTGGTGTTTGGCAACGATGGCTTTTATATCTGGCTTCAGATTGGTGAGAAAGAGACGAAGATCTCCTCTCTCAACTATATCTAACCGATTTCTTTCCTTAGTTAGCATGTTCATCACAGCGCTGAAGCCTGCTTCGACTAAATAGGATGTAGGAAACACCAAAAGTGGCAATTCCAGTTCTTTCCACAAAGTCGGGCACCGAAGCGGCATTTCATTTGCCTGCCACAGCTTCTTATATCCTCCCTGGTCAAAATAAATTCGTGCTTATGGGTCATTTCTCAATTCTAATAATTCCTCTTGATGAGCCAGATCTGCGTTATCTTCGGTAGAAAGGAAAGGGCTGATCATCCACGGCGCTACCTTCATGTCCAGTAGATCACGGAAACGATTAAGCATATCCGTCTTTAAAGCACTTAGATGCTCTCCGTAGTGCTCAATATCGGATAGTTCCAGTTCTTCACAAATAGAGTAAAGTTCTGCAAACTGATAAAATTCCTTCCTCAGGATATTTTGACGAAACAAGTCGAGTTTGTCAATGAACGCCGCAATGGAAACCTTGCATTCAATCGGAGTGGTGCACTTTCCCTGAAGTTGCAAACTGACGTCGTATCCTGTAGATACCAGCCAAATAGAAAGCGTCTTTTTTCACCTTTTCAAGATCATTACAGAAATCAACCTCGTCGGTTTCAGTAAAGAATTCTTGAACCGTAGTGTACAATGCAACAAAGCGGGTAAGACAGTTGCCTTTTGAAAGCCAGCGTACCTCTGTGTGCAAAAGTAAGCGGGTAAACTGTTCGTCGTTTGCATCACAGAGTTGACGAAAAATCGTGTTCTTCTTCGCATTTGATTTAATCCGGTTAATGGCAGTAACAACTACGTTCAGAGAGGCATGAAGCTGAGGACTGACTTGTTTAGCCACAAGGTGTTGCCGATGGGCCACGTAATGGATTGAGAAAATGCCTGGTACTTCTTTTTTCAAAAAGGCAAGCAAGCCTTTGTAACGACCAATCATAGAGGGCGCACCATCACTTGCACATGCCACAATATTATTCATCTGTATTTCGTTTTTATCAAAACAGTTTCAGAACAGAAAATACCGATCCGCCTTTGGTATCAGTGGCCAATTTCTCAGCAAAAAGCATTTCTTCTTGTAAAATGAAATCATCTTCAAAATTTCTCACATATGCCGTCAATAAGGAAGAATTATCAGCGAGCGTTGTCTCATCTAGCTGGATGGAAAATTTTCTGGCTTTTAGCTCTGTGGTCAATTGACATTTCACGTTGTTTGCCATCTCGTCGATACGCCTTTGCATTGAGGTTGCGCTCAGAGAGATTACGTTAAGAACATCAGCTGGGTTTTGGTGCATAACTGTAGTAATGACCTCCTGTAGAACAGGCCGGAGTAGCGTTTCGCCAATAGTATGGGGTTTACCAGTCTTGCTGATAAGCTCGGCAATTCTATAAGAGGCGACAAGCCCATCTTCAGCTGACTTGTTTCTCCTTTGAAAGAGGGCTGTAACGGTGGTACGGTTTAGGAATTTCTGCCGCAGCTCTTTAAAACAATCGACTGCTTTTTCTTTCTTATCTGAATGAACCCCATGAAGATGTTCTTTCAGCCGTGATGGCTTCATTGCTTCATTAGAAAAGGATTTTTTGCATAGGAGACACAATGGAAGGCGTTTGTCGGCAGGTGATTCAATAAAACCATATGCCAAATATTCCTGTGAATATAAGCGTGTTTGGTCTTTTTAGGTGGCATGTTTCCACGAGAGCACGGTTTCTACAAATATCTAGTGAAAAATGAAGTAAATCATGCAGTTTTGACAGGGACGCTTCAGAAAAGATTTTAAAACGTTACTTACGGTAAATATTCAACGCAGTTTTTTCATACAAATGGCACAGATAAAGAATTTTAAGCGAAAAAGAGATCATGAACGGAAAACACGTGTGCTGGAAAGGGCAGACCAGAAGCGAAAGTTTTTACTTGCGAACTCTTATCTTTAGTAAATCAAAAAGTCTCTGTCCGGACTTGCTTTCCTGAGAAAACTAGCGAAGGGGAAGAGTACGAAAAAAAACTAATTAGCCGATCGAATGGAGCAGTTTCGTAAACTTCGTTTGTAAGAGACGCCGTCCTGGAAAGCTCTCCTTCGCTAAGACTTCTCCCACTCGAGAAGCACAACTTCGAGCGCAACGAAGTTCATGCTCCATAGGGCAACTCTCTCCCTCCCCTCCCCCCTTCCCTTATCAAGACCAGTGCTTTTATAACTTTAGGTTTTAAAATGTTACCGAACTTTGGAGAAAAAACAGCTTCTTTGTGGTTCACCTTATGGGTGATTGGTAAGTCATTCACAATCATTTTATGTCCAGCGCCCCCCTACCGTCCCCAACTGGCTCATTGCCCCCACACCGCACCCCACGGGATCACCGCCCCCTAAAAACTCTAAACGCCCACTGGGGGGCGGTATCGCCCCCGTTGAAGACCACTGCTCTAGTTCATAGCAATTTCAGTAGCCTTTAAACGCGTTCATGTCTAAACGGAAAATAATTCCGTACACCTTAGTATTATCATGAGGGTAACAGAACCGAAACCAATGTTAAAGTTAGCGGACAAGTCGGAGGAGTGTGAATAGAAGAAATATTTTTCCTTTGAATGAAATGTAATGAAAGATTCACCGTGTAAAGTACAAGGCTCAAGCTGGTAGTGCCACTGCTCCGCGCTTAAGGAACATAATGCAAAAGTAAATAAAGATCAACCTTCTGGCTCCCGTAAGACAAATTCCTACAGAAAAGGAAACTAAAAAAATCGTCAGTATTATTGAAACCGAATGGCACAGCTACCGTCTTCTCTTGTTTCTTTTTCTCAACCTTTTACCTTAGCGCTCCACACGCGTTAAAGTGTACATCCACCATGTCTTGACTCAAAGGGGTGACCACTGTTTGAATTCCCTCTACTTAACTTAATTAAAATTTAGAGAAATGGGGAAACATTAAGTAAAGAAAGTAGGATCAAGCGGTTACTTCAAGCTTTCACTGTTTATCCAATTTTAGTTCTGTAAAGAAATACTAAGAGTTACGTTAGTGATAAGAATCCTGCGTTGTGATTGATTGTTTAAACTACAGGATGGCTACCAATTAGGAGAAACTAAATTACACAACACATGAGTTTACTATTAAAGTTTACTTTATTGAATAGAAACTTTAGGAATTTTCACTTCACACGGTTGACACTTGATTTGTAAGTATTAGGTAATGTCCGATAAGAGTTCAGTTTTCTAATTAGTTTACAGAAAGGGGGCAAAAGGTTAAAGAGATTTGCATAAAAGGGGGTGAGTAATGTATTACAGCTGGACAGTTATTTAGATAAATTATTGCCTCCGTTTCTGGGAGACAGACTGAGGCCCGTTCGCTAGTAGTAACAAGAGAGGTGGGGCAACATAAATGTCCATGGGAAAGAAACCAGGCCTACGGATTGTAAGGGAACGTCTTACAGTTTGATGTAACTTGCTAAGGAAATGATGCTAGGGTTCAAAACCACATAAAAGCTTTAGGTATAGTAAAAGCCAGTACAAATAGGCCAGTACAAATATTGAATCCCAGCTTCGAATGAGGAGTTCATATCTTCATGACAAGTTCCTGGAGGCCCCCGATTTTTCTTTAATTAAATGTAGATAATAAAACTGCACTTTACAGAAGCGCGAAACCGAGTGCACTAGACGAAAACAAAATTGCATCTTGGCCCCATGGTGGGTTTCTTTTCTTTGCATTCTTTGCCACACACTTCGCTACTGTTGCACCCAGAGTTTTAGTTACAATAGTAATTCACCAAGACAACTCCCAAAAGTATTCAGTAATAGTCGAGGAAACTTCGAACCACACGAAAAGTGCTGACCAAGTCCAACCCCCGACGAACCTGGTAATTAATGGACCAAATTACTTCGGGCCACACGAACGACGAAATTAGTTAGGATCTTTCCGTCCAATTAGCGTCCAGTCCCTTCATCAGGACTACTGGTCCCAAGAAGCAAAAATACGAAATACAAAATTACTGCTATGAAGCTCTACAGTACAGACATCAGTCCATCAGACAATTTAGCTATTGGTCAGTCAACCCAGCAGCGTGTAGATCTGGCAAACAACACTCATGAAACCAACACCTACATTTGTCGCATTCCACCCATCTATAAAAAGCAGAATTATCTGGCGCATTTCTCTTCCGGCATACGCTGCAAAACTGGGGCGTAATGTCATCAAGGAAAGCCACCGAATCGCTCATTCTGTGCCAGATAAAGGGATTAGTTTTCCTGCCTTTAGGCTTGCACGT
Source organism: Triops cancriformis (assembly GCA_020615345.1). NCBI lineage: Eukaryota > Metazoa > Arthropoda > Branchiopoda > Notostraca > Triopsidae > Triops > Triops cancriformis. The sequence continues at coordinate 7,642 of JAHZNP010001115.1, forward strand.
GCGATAAAATCCACCGTCCTGAGGTTTTACTAATGTTTTTGGTGCTACCGGAAACTTCTTTTCGAACATATCTGTTAAATCATGAGCGGCATCTTCCTCGCTGGTCGCTTCAACAGCTTTTAACATATTGATTATTATATTACGCTGTCCATTGCTTAAACTTTTGTTACAAGCAGCATTATCAGCTATCGTAGCACAAATGTCTTGTATTCTCCTAACCTACATTGCACTGTTGCCGTCCAACCTGTTTGCCACAAAGCATTCCCTTCCTGTCCCCGTTCCTCAGATAGCACACAAAAAATGTGTTAATGTCTCATCGAGTCTGGTTGGCAGTGGGTGGCAGGACCTTGTGTATGTGTTTGCAGACTAGTTTAGTGAAATTAAAATTGTCTCAGTCACAAGTATATTGGTGACTACAAGCACCACAAAGCCTGCAACTATTAAAACACTCATTGAAGTTGCAAAATGTTTCGGTATACATTTTTTATTGCGCCGTATTTATCGCACTTCGACATACTCATCCCGAATGCACCGAGACTCGCCATGAAATTTATGAATACATCTCGTTGAAAACGTATGCATTCCTCTAGTCGCGAGTAATACCTGATTCATTTCATTTTTGTAACCCTCTCTAGAACTTGAAGCAATTAGTCCAGCTTTTTATTGAATATACCATTACTGTATGTATGCTTTAGACTGCGGTGGTATGTATCTACTACCGTGTTCGTTCTTAGGGTTCAATCAGACAGGCGGATTTTTTCTCTGGCCGGTCTTTTATCCTGGCTATTCGTGCCCCGGAGTTAAGAAAAAAGCCGAATTTGATGCCGAGAAAAACCCAGACCCAAAAATACTTTTCCCAAGAAACAGGAAAATGACCAGCCAATCACGTTTCGTATATTTTAATTCCCACCCTTTATAAACAGATATGTGCGCGATTGGTTCAAATTACCTTATTCATTTAACTGTCAAGGAACTAGCCTCTTTTATGCAAACTGGTGACAGTTAATTAATGTACAATAAAAAACTAAACCCTAGTCCTTGCTTATTTATTTCAACACATAATTGAGCTATGACCTACCGGTCTCAGACCTATTGACCGAGCAATTATGGAAGCCATTCATACGGTTCATTTGCTGCGAATGAACCTATGACCTATAAGCATCGTAGGTATAAAGAGGTGGCGTCATGATTCGTATGTATCCGTTGGATGAGTACGTTTTTTTCTTCATAATGTGGGGGCTAGACAAAAAAGTGGAGCTTTTTAGTGAGGTGAGGAATGGGCCAGTACTTTGGGATAAAAGTTGCAAAGAATATATGAATAAACACAAGAAATCTCAAGCGTGGCAAACCGTATTAACATTGGACTATGCCTAGTATTCCAATACTAGGCATAGTCCAATGTTAATACTCACTAGGCATTGGAATATGCCTAGTGAGTATTAACATCAGAGGCCTGTTCTAAATTTCCGCAATATGCGTGAAAAGTTTTCAAAGGAGTACAAAAAGAATACCACGGCGGAGCTTAGCAAAACCAAGAAACTGTCCTGTCTGAATGTCATGTGCAAAATCCTGACGAAAAGTCCGCACAGAAAAAAATGCACAGAAAAAAATCCGCCTGTCTGTGTGCACCTTTACTGACGTATCGTAAGAATTATACGCAGTGAAATTCGGAATGCGTCGTTATAGTAATCGTAGAAATATTCATAAAATAACTTGTGACTTTCGTTCCAGTAAGTCAGGAACTATGCATATTGCCATTCAAAGTCACTACGATATCTAATTCTCGCCAAGTGCTTAAGTAATGTAAATGTAAGCCGGGTAACCTCATCTAAAACCCTTCTTTTCAACTTGTCGAGGTTTTATAGCCAAGCTCTTTCGACATACCATATGCAGACACGTCTTTCTGTGTGACGTGTGTCGAAGACTTTCTCCCGCCGCATTCCAAAACTGGTCGGACATGTCGGACATAAATTCCTTCGTTACAATGTCTCCTACGCTCTCTTTTAGCTTTCTAACAAGATACTCTTAAATTTCCTCGTGCTCTCTGTCACTCATTAAAAAATGCTACAGGGTAACCATTTCGGGTCACATCCAACACCACAATGGTCGCTAAAAAGAACGATACTGATTTACATTGTAAGTACTGTCAATGAGTACACAATTACCTGCATACTTTCTTAAAAACTTCTTCTCAAGTTTTGAACATGATACATAAGGCAAAGTTTTGCACGTCAAGCACCGACTTGTTGTGAATGCGGTGATTCCAACAAGGTAAACCCAGTTTAGCGAGATAGCTTGTATTGATCTAACTCGGTTAGGGAATGGATCCTAACTGATCCCTAGTACAAAATCTAGGACTCTTTTATACCAGGGGAAACATAAGGAATTTTTAGAAAGAACAGAAAATCGTACGAATCGAATAGATTCGTACTCGGGTACAGGTCATGCTAGGTGACGTAGGAAAGGTACGTTTTAGCTCAACCACATCATTATCCCTTTTTGAAATTACTACTTTGGGTAACGACGTGGAGGGTGACCAAATTTCGGACAACTAGAACGGCGAGGGCGAGGGTCGGGTTCGACGTTCATCGGGATGTTGATGACAGCTGGTGGGTAGTAGCGCCGGATCCGACGTGCGTTCCAAACTTGTCCATCTGAGAGCTGGAAAACGTAGTCGCCCTAAACTCTGATTACGGTTAGGATACTGCTGTAGGGGGATTGCCCCTTTCGTACCATGGCTGATGGTCGGTGTACTCGAACCTGCTCTCCGATCTTGAATAAGGGTGCGGATCTTCCGTATGTGGCTTCCAGATTGAAGGTCACGTGGCGGGTTGTAGTGGGTGTGTCGGGTTCTGGAGTTTGGGTTACAGTACGTTCCTTGCGGGGTTCGAACGCTAAGCGTGGACGCCGGTTAAAAAGTAATTCGGCGGGTGATTTAAAGTGTGCAGCTGGACGTTCAGCGCGGAAACGAGCTAACATCTCAATCATCCCTCACTTAAAATCAGACTGACCGCCAGATAGGGCCTGGGCGTGGAACTTAATAGTTTGGTTGAACGCTTCAACCTTACCGTTTGCTTGAGGATGGTATACTGGCGTCCGGTGATGTTCGATATCCCTACTGCTGAGGAAGTCGGCGAATGCTGAGCTTACGAACTCGGGACCGTTGTCGCTGACCAAAATGCCTGGGTTACCGTAACGTGCGAACAGTTCATCCAGGAAATAAATTACCGTTTTCGCGTCGTGGTTAGCTGCGCACATGATTTCGGGAAATCCCGAGAAGTAGTCGATGAGTACGTTTACGAATTTGTGCGTAGATGGCGCGGTATCAAAAGGACCTGTTACGTCGATAGCTACTTTTTCCCATGGACCGGAAGGTGGTGAAAGTTCGTCGTTCGGGACGCGAATCTTCGGATCAGACTTCAGCAAGTTTTGACAGCCGACACAGTGCTTAATGAAGTTTTCACTGTCGGTTGACATGCCGGGCCACCAAAAGGACTCTCGTAGCTTGATCTTTGCTCGAGCAATGCCAGCGTGCCCAACGTTGGAAGCGCTAAGTAGTTTGCGGCGTAACGTTAGCGGCATTACGATGCGGTCGGATTTAAAAATGCATCCATTGTAATGTGAAGCTCATTTCGGACGGTGAAGAAATGGCGTAAGTTAGGGTCCTCTTTCTGCTTTTTTGACCAATCGCCCTTGTTGATGTGTTCCATGACGTCTTGGTGGATTTTGTCGTTCGCAGTTGCCCTTGCTATCTCTTCGATCGGAAATCCTGAGGTCGTAACGGCTTTAACTGCTAAGACAGAGGGCTCAGCCTGTGGACGGCGAGAAAGCATGTCAGGGACGGTGTTGTTGATGCCTGGTCGGTGTTGGATGGTATAGTTAAATTCGGCAAGCTGCATTCGCCAACGATCGAATTTTTGTGCTTTTCGACCGTCACCGGATTGCGCGAGGATGGAGACGAGGGCCTTGTGGTCGGTTATAAGGTTGAATCTGCGACCCAACAGGAAATTCGACCAGTGATTGCAGGCCCAGACGCAAGCGAGTGCTTCACGTTCGTTCACGGCATACGCGCGTTCACGAGGCGTCAGGGTTTTGGAGGCGAAGGCAATGGGAACGACTCGACCATGCTGGAGTTGCGAAAGGCAGGCACCAATGCCGATATTTGACGCGTCGTTGGAGACGACGGTTTGTTGATTGGGATCAAAAGTGCTTAATTTGAGATCATTAGTAAGCATCGATTTCAGTTTGTTGAAAGAGGTAGTACATTCTTCGGACCATTGGAAAGTTGCGACTTCTGTTGCCCGAGTAAGGCGTTAAAGAGGCTCGGTAAATTCTGCTAGGGAAGGCAAGAACTCGCGGGAGTAGTTAATGGATCCTAGAAAGCTGCGTACGTCAGTGATGGACGTTGGTTGCGGAGCATTCCGGATGGCGTCGAGGCTTGCGGGATCAGGTTTGATGCCCTTGTTGCTCACGATGTGCCCTAAGAACTTGACTTCGAGTACTCTGAACCGACATTTATCGAAATTGACCCGAAAGTCTTTGTCAGCGAGGCGGCGTATGACTTTGCGTAGTCGAACGTCGTGTTCTTCCTGAGATGAACCGAAAACTATGATGTCGTCGACATAGTTTGAACAGCCCGAGCAGTCAACGAGTGATTGGCTGACCAGACGTTGGAAAACGGAAGCGGCGTCGGTCAGTCCGTCCCATAGGTAGACGTTTATACTGGTAGATACCAGATGGCGTGATCGTCGCAGTTAATGGGCGGCTTTCGGGTGCGAGGGCCATGTGCCAATACCCCTTTGCGAGATCAATTTTGGAAAAGATGGTCGCGCCTTGAAGCTCGAGGTAAAGGTCGGTAATTCTGGGCAAAGGATGGTGTTCAGGAATATCATATTTGTTAAGTGGTGACAAATCAGTTGTGATTCGTATCTGCCCGTTTTCCTTGGGGACACAGACCAGGTGGTGGGCCCATTCGCATGGTTTGCAAACCTTCTCCCAGATGCCGTTGTCCACCATGGATTGAATTTCGTCATTGACGGCTTCACGGTACGCGATTGGGATGGGACGTGGACCCCTAGCAGTGGGTTGGGTATCGCCGGCCAGCACAATGTGGTGCTCGAATTCGGGAAATAAACCGATTCCATCCTTTGTCAATTGTGGGTATTCGTCCAAGATATTAGGGACTTTTTGGCTGGTTACGGGAGGTTTGTGGGCTTCTGGTTGCTTAATCAAGGGAGGTAACGTCTTTTTTATTGTATTTATTTGACGATCTCGACCGTTGATAAGGCCCAAGGCCTCGATCGCGTCGGTGCCTCACGTTGCATCGTCGGAAGTGTCCAAGACTAAAAGGGTTATACGAGCGTGCCGATCATCGTACGAGAAATCGGCTTCAAAGGATCCACGTAGACCCTTAATTGGTGAGCCATCGTAATTTGCAAGTGGAATAATGGATTTTTGAAGTGGCGCTCAGAATGAGTGTTCAAAAATGGACCATGGGATGATGGAAACTCGCGCCCCAGTGTCGAGGCAACCGTCGATATACCGGTTACGGTGCTCATCATCGGCGACGCGGATGGTGCATCGGTACTCGGATGGGGTGCCTTTCTTTACAGCCTTCATAGTGATGCGCTTGATTGACTCTGCTTGGCTCGATTGAGGGCCCCGACGAGGGTGATCAGCGTTGCGGCGCTTGGCTTCACATTGGCTGGCGAAGTGACTCAACCTCTGGAAATGTTTGCATTGGGCGGCTTTGGCTGGATAGCTTTCTTAGCGATATGAATGCTTAAAGGAGCCGCATCCACGACACGGAGATTTAGCGGCATGTGTGGACCATTCGCGTCGACGGCTATTAGTCTGAGCCTGGTGTCGGTTTGGGCTCCGAAATCGCCTGTTGCTGTATTTCTTAATGGTTTGGACTTGTGACGGATCGCCGCGAACCGCCATGGTACTTGCGTCTGCGTTTTCTACTGCGTGCATTACGGCTATGTAGGTTTCTAGTGAGATTGTAGTTGTAAAAAATGGACGCTTCTGGACTTCAGGGTTGTGACAATTCTGCGCAAGGCAGTATGCCTAGTCCATATCTGCATTGAAGTTGTCGTTCTTGCAGTCTGCTTGTAACCCTACACCCAGACGACGACTACACCAGAAAAATTCGGTGGCTGTTTCGTCGCTTGCTTGCAAGTCCTGAGCTTGTAAAACGCCACGGCCTGTGGGATTGGTTGCTCGAAAGTGGTGACTACCTCCTTGTAGAAATCGTTGCAAGTCGTCCGGGATATTCTTGCCATGATTGGATTGTGCTCGAAGCGGCGAATACCTTCGGACCCCAAGTGCGCGAAGAGTATATTATTTTTGTCAACGTCGGACAAGGGGTTGTCAGCTGGGTGTAGGCAATTTGTTAAATCGATTAGGTTGTCGATTTGCTGCTTCCAAGTCGACAACATCCTCTGCTCGCTACCTGGTTGCTCCCAAAACGGAGCTACGGCTGGGATCGGGATCTGAGCCATCTTAACTAGTCTTCAACGTTCGTGCTTGTTGACGACTTGAAACGCCACCGCTTTGGACGGAACGGTGTGTTTAGGTGCTGTTGTGTACGGCCGACGTCGTAGGCTTCCACCGGCGGTGTGGCGAAGACATCGAGAGTCGTACATAAGGTTGGCCCTGAGTGGCTTGGTGAGATACTCGTAGTATCGTTCGAACCGGCTGCGCCAATTGTTGTGAATGCGGTGATTCCAACAAGGTAAACCCAGTTTAGCGAAATAGCTTGTATAGATCTAACTCGGTTAGGGAATGGATCTATCTGATCCCTAGTACAAAATCTAGGACCCTTTTATACCAGGGGAAACATAAGGAATTTTTAGAAAGAACAGAAAATCGTACGAATCGAATAGATTCGTACTCGGATACAAGGTCATGCTAGGTAACGTAGGCAAGGTACGTTTTAGCTCAACCACATCACGACTCATTGTCTTTCATCCCTGTCGCTTGTAAAGAATAACGTGGTTGTAATCTTCATTCTCCATTTCAAATACACCCACTTATAAATACTTTGTTTATCCCTTGGGTGTTTCTGATGAGAATGTGATGTCTTTGCAGCTGTGTTCCATATTTCTTTCATAGTAACTGGTCTTCCTGTACTCAACTGACCATAGATAGTTTCAGTTACTAATAATTCATATATTGTACGCTTCGACGGGCCCAAATAAAGCATTTTTTCATTCTTTTCTCAAGTGAGGATGAAAGCGTCTACAACGTGCTAGCCTGTCATGCGGGACATGTAAACGACAATATGTGGCGACAGCTCGTCCCGTTGCAAAAAACATGCGATCCTGTAAAAATGAAGGGCAGCATAACACCCGTACGCACCGAACCATGTTGTTGGGCGCCCCGGATACCTGATCCTCTATTTTTGTAGACATACGATAGGTTGCAAACGTACGTAATCAAATCTCTATCCTTGTAGTGTTTTACATCCCGACGTAGAATCCAAGAAATATGATCTTTATGTTCTATTTCTTCTTTCCAGTCTGAAAACAGGGAAGAGTTGCTTAAAATTTTTAATTTCACATGTTAATTTATGCCCACTGCGTAAATGTGTCACATATGATGACTGGGAACTAAGACGTTTCGAACATAAATAACACTTTAACCTAAAGCTAGCGCCACCCGTACGCCCAGACCTAAGTTACTGAACGCCTCGGTTCCCGATCCTCAATTTTTGTAGACAACGATCGGTTGCAAACGTATATTACGTCTCTGCTCACTTGGGAAACAGGTGCTTGGGAAGTTCCAAAGAGACTATTTTGAATCACAGTCCTTAATTCCGTGGCTTCATTGTTACCGCAAATGGGCGTAGTTGGATTTATTATAGTTGTATGTCTATTCAGTCTATTTCTGTTTATGTTATGTAGTAACTTTCGTCGTGATTGAAGGTCACGTTACTCACATACATAGGGAGATCGTATATTTCCACAAATATTTCATAAAGCGGTTACACAAACGTAATTCCTGTACTTTTCCCGTGTTGGGACAGTGCTTGACCCAATTTGTTTCTTTTCCAGCAGTCGGTTCGTCGGAACAATGGTGTGCGTTGGGGAGATGGCCTGCCATAACGAGGGTGGTGGATGAACCCGGGAGATGAATGAGTGCCGAAACCCTTCGAGCCCCTTCCCCCTTGTGTGTTTTTCTTCTTATGTATGGCATGACGTCTTTGGGTACCATTTGTTTCGTTTTTTTTCACTGTAGCCATTGAAAGGCGACATCGGTTAAGTCCGTTGTAAGCCAAGATGTATGCGTGCGTATAGGGTTTAATTATGTTGTGATGTGATGGTGGTTTCCGACGACAGGGAAGCCCATGAGGAGGCTTAGTATAAGGGAAGGGGACCACGCCCAGTTCTTGTCTTTGTCTTTTTAGTGCTTTCTTTAGGTGTTTTGTGTTATGTTCGAGATATTTTTATATATATATTTCAGGTCAATACTGATTTTTGGCGGTTGGAGGAAACTCCCCGCATGGATGGGGTGTACCAATAGGGCATATGCTAATTTTAGTACGTAGTCAAACCCCTGGTAGGACTGAGACGCCATGTTCAAACCACTGTTTACACTAAGCACTGTGACACAGTATACGACGGTCGTTCTTATTTTCAATCTTTTTTGAGAAAGCGGTCGCTAACTTACACAGGAAATATGAAACGCACATGTAAAACGTTGTCGGTCAATTTAGCCCATTTAATACCACTTGAACCGCAGATGTAAACACAAGACACTAACAATGTTTCTAGACGAAGGCGCTCTCCCCTACCGGTGGGAACTATATACCAAGTTTGGCATACGTCCTATTGGGACCGGTTACGTCGTTCGTCCGTGTTCTGTGCTCCTGGGTTGTCTTAAAATAGTGCTCTGCTCCTGGGTTCTGGTCTAGGGGTCCTGCTGATGTACACTTATTCCGTTTCTTCTCCATGTAGTCGTACCTGACGTAGTCGGATCTTGGGTTTTCATCAACGTTTTCGCTAAAATAGCTTGCCTGGTAAAGGTTTTCGGGGAGTCCGCGCGGCTGATTTCTTGGGCCTTTGTCTTGAGTTTTCTGGCGTGTACCTCGTACGTTGGTGTTTCTTTTTCGTTCATTAGCTTTCGCGTCGGCGTATTATCTCTGGATTGATTAGGGTTTGCCATGTTGCGGCGGCAAAATCCTTGAGCCTAGCTGCGTGGTCGTCGCACGTGTGGTAATGTGACACAAATCACCGATGTTTTTCCGTGTCTGATGTGTTGTGTCCATGCGAGTCGTGCCGTGGACATTGGCTCCGTCGTGCGATGTGCTCCCGTCACGTTGCGCGGAAAAGCAGTAGCTCCATTATGACAAAGGGCCACGAACCTTACGCCGTAACCCCCCACGCCCCCACTGTAATCACGCAAGGGTTATTGAGTCTTAGAATGTTGTTCATATTTGAATTGGAGCATGAATACAATCAAACATACATAAATACCTACACATTTATGTACATATATGCATATTTGATGGTCCTTTTTTTCGCGGCGGGTATTTGGGGATCCACCACCCACCGTTGCGGTCACCCCTAGTGCTAGCCAGTGCGCCAATGATGGTTCTTAGGTCGTTAACCTACTCGTTTGCGTTTTTCACGAGTTTATGACCCTTTCGTATCTTTGATAAAATCGAGTATAGTTTTGTCTTAACCTTTCCAATTAGAGGCTCGTTTTTTCTTTATTTTTCTTTTCTTTTTTTACCCGTCCGGTGTGTGGTGCGCTGATCATATCCTGTCTAAAGTTATGCGAAAATCGTAAGGCGGTGAGGTAAAGGCTTGGAAACCACCGTTGTTACTTTTCAAGTCCCTGAGTCTTAGATAGCTGTTCATATTTGAATTGGAGCATGAACACATACATACATACATACATACATGCATACATACATTAAAGGACTCACTGTTAACGTTTTAGTTAGGGGAGTGTCAGAGTGTTCAAGCTGATGACCAAAAACAGCAGAAGGTATATAAGCCTTTGAATCTTAATAGCCCAAATGAAGTCAGCCACCACAGTCAACCTTACCAGGAAAAGATGAACGCTCTTCCGCCGGACCATGACAGACGCTGGACATGCGCGCGATCCCTTAGGGCATGCTGTGTGGGTGGCATTGCACACCATGGACTGGAGCAACGGATCTCGGAACTTCTCTTGCAAGACCCGGCTTACCCGCAATACGCGATGTTGCGATAATGTGCAATGACACCCTTCCCCCTCCCACCAGCAGAGCATAAATCCATCCATGCATACACGCATACACGCATACAAACATAGTTCGGCGACGCCAAGCGGCCCGGCAGTGTCGGTCCCACGACAAGTGCCGGCGTAAGCAACTCTTCGAGAGCGAGTACGACGAGCCGTCGTCCGCGAAAAAAGCGCGGGGGCGGAAATTCTGCTGTGCCTACTATAATTTTTTCCGCCATATGTTCAATGTGGCTAACACACATAGCCTCAGATTGCGCGACGTGATCCTACTACGCTGTTGGGGGCTGCGGTGTGCATTGTGGGGAGCGGGCGGTGTATAACCAACATGTTGGATTGGGCTTTTTATTTTCAATATGCAATAGCAGTCAGCCGAAGCTCCCCTTTACCGCTATATTTGGTCAAAGAGACAAGGACCTTAACGACACAGCTATAGATGTGCCTACTTCTGTATGGAACGGTCATGCGGGTTGATGGTCAGTTTGGTACTGTTGTAGTGAGTGGTCGAAAAGGAGGGAAAGCTGGTGACAGACGGCATGTAGTGAATGGCAGCGGTACTGCGTGACAGGTGCGATGTTATTGAGCACCTGTTGGCGCTCTTCGCCTCGGTGCCTGCCGCGGCTCGCAACGAGAACGGGGTCGGAAATGACGATCAACTTGTGCTTTCACGCTTACAGCCCCCTTGGTTTACACCGCCCAGATATCGAAACACGATAACCCATAAATAACTTGCAATGAGTGCTGTCAAACTGACGTGGGATTTTGCTTTTTATTGACAATATACAATTATAATTGACTATATAGCTGGTGGCTTCTTCGAGCACGGCGAGGACAAGGGTTTTTTTTCCTCTGCCAGTGACCTAGGGTGTGGCCAGTGTCTTAGACGTGTGTGTGGGGGGGGGGGGGCAGGCGTCGTACACGGGGAGCAGCGTATTTTTCTGTCACATTCGTGGTTTAGAGGTTTTACAGTCAAAGTTCCTGCAGGACATGAACCATGGTATTTTCTGCCTTTTTTTGCGTGGCGTTCCCTGCCGCGGCTCGCAAAGAGAACGGGAACCTCCGCCCATATATCGCGCAATTGCCCCGCACCTGCTTGTGCAATGTATGTTGATGTCTACGATGGGCCTCCGGCTGCTGCTGCGGTCCACGAATATCCCACAGTGCTCGGGGTCTCCGTCATGCTCTTCCCTCCGCGGGACGGGATATGTTGCCGTGGCTGTTCCTGCTCCACCGCAGGCCGGTGAAGGGATAGACGTCCACTGAACTCTCCACCTCGCCCCAGGGTTAGCACAGCCCTCGACAAAAACATACCCCCCACCCACACAACAAGACAAAGAGCAGTGAGTGAGACAAACCAAATTGTGAGGAATAACCCCTGTACCATAATTACCAACTCAAGCCCCGGGCCTTCTCTCCTTCACTTGGGAGCGATCCGCCTCTGCCAGTTGTGATAAGTCTGTCAGTTTTTTTCTTTTTTTTACAATAAAAAACATAATTGACGATCAACTTGTACTTTCACGCTTACAGCCCCTTGGTTTACCCCCCGCCCAGATAACGAAACACGAGAACCCATAAATAACTTGCAATGGGTGTTGCCAAACTGACGTGGGATTTTGCTTTATATTTACAATATACAATATGCAATTATATGACACGGATACAAATCACGTCGGATCCGGTTTAGACTATGAAGCTCAGAAACAAAAGATCAAAATACAACAACAGATACTAACAGGAAAGAAAAAAAAACTTGGGTAGTTTCTGGAATGTTCAAGTATGCCACTTAGACAACACATTGAGCCTGCGTCTTCGCTTTATGTTGGTTTCTGATACAAGGCGAAGGTGTCACACTTGTAATGTTCTCTGGGGTCCTACCTCCCGGTCTACCTGTAAGGAAGAGGAACAAGTTAAATCATCAAGCGCATCATACCCAATAAATTAAAAACCGATAATGAACCAATAGCACATCACCAAGAAACCATTGTGAAAGCAACTTAACGTTGGTATTCCCGACCAGAGGCTCGTGTGTGTTTTTATTTTTTTATGTTTTTGTAACCCCTATAAAAACCTGAGACGGCAGGTCGCTCAATGACTTAGCTTTTTTCTTATTTGTACCGAATCCTCTGCTTCTGTTTGGTTTTTCGTGTTTCTGCCGTTGGTACTCGTGCTGTGTCGTTTTGACTGATCTATTTTTGACTGTGTTCGGGTAGCCCCTGTTTTGCCATTTACCAGGAGCGTTCGACGGCCGCTCGGGCACGGCCACGCCGCCGCCGCCGCCGGTGACCAGCGCCGAGGCCCCGGAAGCGCGCGTGGCCAGGCCCCCCCTACCGAGACTCCCGCAGGTCGCACACAACCCTTCCATGTGTATGTTGTGTGTTGTGTGTGTGTGTGTTGGGGGGGGGGTGGGTGTAATGTCCAGAACATGTTAGACACGGAAACCCCTGCGTGCGATCGTGCTTTGTACCGCTCGTCTTCCTCTTTACCCTCCTCATCGATCGCTCTCGTCTTCGTCCTTTGTCGTAGTACTAGTCCTCGTCCTCGTCTTCGTCCTCGTTTTCTTTCTTCTTGTTCGTTCTTCGTTCATACCCAGGACATGTAAAGGCACGGAAACTCTTCCTTCGGTCGTGACTTCCGCAAGCACACACCACTTGTCGGCTGGGCGAAGGCTACGTTTTATAAAACGGCGCCGCATGGCCCGGCGAGCTCAATGTGTACTACGAGTCAACAAAGAACTGGACTGCCACGAGTTGCCAGATTATCTTCATCGAAAAACAAAGCGATGAGGGCAAAGTCCACGGCATGGACTAATTCCAGCGCCACGAATCGACGTTTTCCATGCCTTCACAGCTCCGTTGGTGGTGCACAACGAGAATGACACGCCCGGGCAGGGCCGGCTCGTGGTTGCTGGTAACCACTATGGAAGGCCTGCAACAGTTGGGAGTCGGCCAACGTTTTCACGTTAGCGGACGCACCCATGGAGAGCGCCTTCACGGTGGAGCTATTTTCTAAGCCTCCAAGCCAATCCCCATCCATATCGTCCATCAAGAAGGCCGTCTGATCGGCTTGTGGAATCTTGGCAGATCTTTCTGTAACGCGGGTTAAATTGGGGGAAAAAAAGTAACTCTTGCCCACAATGGGGGTAACCGTACACGAAAAGAGCCGGGATCCGGTCGATCGTTCGCCACAAGCGGTCACGCAACACAACGTCCAATATCCTGGTCCGCCCGGTTCACGTTGACGAACGCACTGTGCGTGGTCTGGAAACCTTACCGGAGCACCGCCTGCTCGCACCATGGTGCGGTAATTGTTGATGAATATGAGGTATTGGCGCATATTCTTCCGAGTGTCACGCAATTCCGAAATAAAACAGGGAGGGCCGGAACACTTCGGGTGTGCCAGGTGAAACAGTCGACCGTTCGATCGATTTTTGGCGAAAGAATCAGCCCCGTATTTTAGGACTATTTCCATGCGGAGCTTGGGCGAAGTAATAGATAAGCCTTCCGACGCGATGGCGTGGGCGGCCTGCTTGATTTTCATTTCGTTTTTACTATTGTCGGACGCAGACGTTCCTTGGTGTGTTGCCAGCCCCGCGCGCGAACATATCGTCGAAATAGTTGTACTTTTCTCGCTGCAGGGCGGAGAACGTGCCTTTGGCCGGAATCAGCCCAAAGTCCAACCCAGAGCGTTTCTGGCTTGGCCGCCTCCTTTTTACCCACCTTGACAGCTTGTCCGTTTACCGAGGTGCCTGTACTTCTTTTTGTACTCTTGCCAGCTCGATACTATTGTCGTCGACCTAACCTAACCTCACCTATTTTTAATATGCAGGTGTGGGGGAGTGAATGAAGGGTTGGAGGGATTCGTCCAGATGAGACATCGAGACGCAGATTGCTCCACTCGTATTTGTAGACAGGCAGAAATTATTGTTCGCTGGGAGCAAGACCCCAGACCGTATCATATCCTTACATGAGTCTGGGGTTTTACCACAGCGTTAGGTGTTAAACTATATTTCTTTTGAAACATCTTCTCTAAAATTCACATTAATATCCTCTTTGCTCATAGCTTCCATGGATTTTCATTGGTGTTTCAATTTCAGTATTTGCTGTCTCTTTGATGTTTAACGCGGTCTAAATGGTCCCCTTTTTTATTTTTTTACCAAGTTCTTTCGAACTCGTGTACTAATTGTTCACTGCTGTCATTTTCATCAGACAGCACTGCCTCCGCAATCCTTTTAACTGGCTTCTCCTCTTCTAAAGTGGCTTCTCCAACTTGAGAATGTCGCAGCTCGTGTGGTATTAGAGAAAGTACTTTATGAATGTGTTTACGCACTAGTTTGGTGAAGAACCACTCGTCGCGTTCACAAGAAAACCTGTCGCCGCAGGCACCACCGTACCCACAGCTAATTATAGGGCCCGGTAGGGCCCTAAAGGTTTTCTCCTTTAGGCGCCCGCACGGGTACTATCAGTTACTCGAGGATGGTTTTTCGGCCTTATAACACGGGCTTATGGCGGAACGTTTTATCTTTTATCTCTGAGGTTTTTCAGGTCGTAGAAATGAAGCTTTTACAGAACTAATGAACGGACCAAGCTGAGTTCCTATGAAATTTTTTAATGATTTAAGGAGAAGCTATTTAATTTTGGCGAATTTTTTAAAAACTCGACATAGTCGAAATGAAAAGGACGATCAAAATTTTTGCGCACCGCCACAGGGTTTATTACAAGTCCAAAAATTGTTAAATTTTCAAGGAAGTTATCTTTTGACTTTAAGCAGTGCGTCGAGTATGTTTGGCTTGCATGTGATTAACGGTTCCCGAGATATATGCAAATTAGTTATTTCCCTATCTTATAACATTGGGCCTACGCTGCAGCATAGGACAGCCGTACAATAATGAAAGTTGCGCTTGTTGTGTAGTGTTAGGCTACTGCAACAGCGTTCAGTGTAGAATATCTACGCGCGGTCCGTGCATTACAGGCACAGAGCGATTACAGGCCTGGACATGTTCAGCGGCTTTAAAGCATGATCCGAATAACGTGCAGTGTAAGCCGTTCAGGGTTCTACAACTATGATGAACTCCTGGGAACTAAACAAAACGATGGATAGCGTTGTTAACTTATTGTTCGATAGAAAGTAATGGAAACTTTGCTGTAGATTTAATCCTGTGAAACTCATTGTCTTTAATCTGCCCGTGTTGATAGTTAATAAGATTATTATGGCGTTTTTCCTTGGGAGCACTGGTTGTGCTTTTTTGGCACTGAGCGCGAACCGCATGTTTCCTTGGGATCCCGCGCGAGTTTTCTGGCACTGGGCGTGCTTCCATGGGAGAGTGCACACCCTGAAGTAAACCGAGTTCCAGGTTTTGGTGCACTAACATTTTCGTCAGTGCTAGGGTTTGGGTGCTTTTATTTTTGGCGCCAAACCTGAACCCAGAAGACCAAGAAGCCTTACTTTTTCTTCTTATAGAAGAAGAAATCTCATCTTCAAGCTCTAGTAGTGAAAGTGAAAGTGAAGAGGCACTGGCTTTAGTTCTTGCGGACAATGGAATTCCAAGACCGAGAATTTCAAATTATGAGTCTATAGTTCGTTTGTATTGTGATGAACAGGTATATAATGTGCTTTAAAATAATATGTTTGTGATAACCACCTATACATTCTCTTTCAGGTTAGAGAAAACTTTCGAATGTCACGTAGTGTGTATAACCAGCTGATCGTATTATTCGGCAATTCGAACTTCTACCCTAAGTGCCGGACCCGTGGGGGAATTCCTCCTAACTCAGCCGAAAATCACATCTTGTCATTTCTGTGGTAATATCTTCATATATTTATAGGTAAATTGTGATAACAGGTTTTTAGGTTTGCTGGCAATAAAGCTTGTCTTCGTGATTTGCCGGTCGATTTGGCATGTGCCCTAAAACAATATCTCTACAAACGAAGAGAGTAATGAGATTTTTGTTGGAAATGGCACTAAAGATAATTTCTTTCCCCGACACTGCTGAGGCTAAGCAAAAAGTAGCGATGAATTTTACATGGTAATACTGCTTTTTAACGATTAATAGAAAAATTAAATTAAAAAACGATTAAGAGACTATAGTTCAATTTACTAGATTTCTGGATTCCCTGGTGTTCTTGGTTGTATAGATGGAACTTACATACCCATTAGAACTCCGGCACACAAGATTCGCTCTGCTTATGTAAATCGCCATGACCAGGTAGCTCTCACGCTGCAGGTTATCTGTGATTCCAGTAGAGCATTTATCGACGTTTTTACGGGAACGCCGAGCAAAATTCACGACGCTCGGGTGTACAGGATGTCATTCATCTACGGAGACTTGTACACCATCTGCAGCGGCCATTACCACCTGCTTGGTAAGCTTTCCTATGAACAACTATAGTAATTACATTTAGTCTAGGAGATTCGGCAAATCCGTTGTCTGAATGGCTAGTGACGCCATTCAAAGACTTTGGAAACCTGACCCCTCAACAAGTATCATTTAACCGCAGCTTAAGTGCTACGAGGGTGCGCATTGAGAATGCAATTGGACTTCTCAAACAACGATTCCGGCACCTTTTCCATCTTGAATTTCACAGTGTGGACAAGATGTCCAAGTTCATAGTTTCTTGCTGTGTACTTCATAATTTGTGTATTCGGAACAACGACGTTGATTTTGAATTGGTACCCGAACAGAATAACGACCACGGCGAAAATCTTCTTCATGCGCAAGAAGCAGACACTCGGGAACGGGGGGAAGCAAAACGAAACCGCCTTGCTATTCACATGGCTATTTAATGCTGACGACCGGAAAATTGTGTGTTTCATATTAATGCCCGATACAGATTTGTATGTTCTCTTTCAGTATGGTGCCAAAAAATAACGGGAATTTTGCAGAATTTATTACAGATCAAACGGTAAATTATTACGGACCAAACGGTAAACAGTAAAACACTGGAAAATAAAACGGTATAAAAAAAATCACAACGGTGAGTAGTCTAATTCCGAGAACACGGAATCGGATAATTTGGCAACCGGAGACAAGTTTGTTGAATATCTTTTAAGGGGAATGAAAATAGTAATAGCGTTGATCTCATATAGGTTAAAAGTTCGAGCTCTTTACCCACTTGACTTCTTACGATCTTTTCTCAAAAAAAGATTTCAGCAGTTCAAGCTTAGCCCGCTCAGTTTCAAGGCGCTCTTTATGTCGCATGTCTTTCTTCTCCTCTTTTTCCGATTGGCTTCCTCCTTTTGCTTGGTTAATTCTCGTACCAAATGTTGCACAGTAGTGTACTTCCGCCTTTTCTATTCCGGTTCGTCACTTGAACTTTTGCCTGGTGATGGAGTTCTTTGCTTGTCAGTAGATGGTCCATCTTCGGTCAAGGCAACGCTTTCTTTATAGGCACCGGCGCCTACTCCTCTGCGCACCTTAGGCTCAATTGAGTCGTCGAGGGAAGCAATCCTGTTCAACTCGCCTTCAAACTCAACAGGGGTCCTGGAGTTACCACTCTTTCTATTTGCATCTAGGGCCTTCTTCTTATGCTTGAGAAGGGTTTTCATTCGGTTCTCGCATTGCACACCAGATCTGTGTGAGCCAATTAGTGTGAGTTCGTCAGAAATTGTCTCCCACATGGCCTTCTTCGTTCGGAACTTCTTCATAGGTCCGATTTCATTAATGTACTCCTCGTACTTCTGTAGTAGGTACCGGGTCTCCCCTTCCTTCCAATCATTCCGTGTATTTACAGGAAGTAAATTTTCTTCCGCTTGAGATTCCAGAACGCCACTGTCTACCAATACTTGCCGCTCAAGTGCTCGTATTTCGGCTTTGCCTACATAGGTAATTCAAAATATAGGAATAATAACTGCAAATGGATATAATATGAGATTACCGTTAACTGTACCACTGCATAAAATTTTTGATCCATTCATGGACGGTGTGCCGTTCTCGTTGCGGACAAACTCAAGAAAACAAAACGCTGTTAGATTTGCTTCAGACATGTTCCGTCCTTCAAAATTCCGTCCGCTCAAGTTTGCCGCGCTTTTCCTTGATCTGTGTTCTCGTAACCAGTTGAGTGCCAAGACGTCACAGGGGCGGAAAATCGGGAACCAGTGGCAGCACCTCAGAAGCACTTAAGGCCTTTTCCAGTGAAGGTTCAACTGTGCTGTGCTGCAGTTGTGCATGGAACAGGCTGTTCCAGCGACGCTGTGCGGCTTTTCTGTGCCGCACAGTCCTGTTCCAGCGACTGTACCTTGTACTGTGCGACCACTTGTGCTCTCGATTCGAGGGAACAGCTCAAAAGCTGTTCCACAGTCCTGTTCCCCTTTCGCC
>JAHZNP010001116.1:0-15787 GCA_020615345.1 Triops cancriformis
AAGTAAAATAAAGTGTCAGTGATTCTGTTCTATTGATCCTTAAACGCTGAGAAATCTGGGCCCCTGACTTGGCGTTTACATTGGTGCCGAAACCCGGGAGTAGAGCGATGACCAGCGAAGGTTTGAACCCAGATATGGGCCACCCTGAGGATGAACAACACGACGTTGAAACCATGGCTGAAATAAAGGTCCAGCGAACGATTATGAAGACCAAGCATACGAAGAAGATTGCCAAAATCCGACGATATTTGCGAGAATCCAAAGACCGATCCGCGATCAAGGACATGCGCGAAAACCTGATAGAGCTGTATGAGGACTGTTTGAAGCTGAACGAGAAATACGAAGTTTTATGCGGGAAATCCCAGACGAAGTGGAAAGAAGATATTTGTCAAGAATTTAAGACTTGCCTGTTGGAAGTCGACGAGTATCTCGAGAAACGCCTTACTCCATCTTCGAATAGGACCGTGGTGAACATGCGCAACGACTCAGTGTTGCCCCCCCCCCCTTAGACCTACGGAAGAAGAAGCCCGCCTAAAACTACAGAGGGAACAGCTAGAAAAAGATGTTGAGATACTCAATCAGCTACGTCTACAAGAACTTGCTATCAAGAAGACACGCGAAGATATCAGTAATTTGCGGAACGGTAACAATCCTGATTACCAATCTCCCGAAGAGGGTAACCAAGATATACCCCCGGCTATGGCGTCACGACGGGGCAGCGCAAGTACTACTTCGAGCGTAAGATCAACTTCATCCGTGACTAACTTGTCGATAGTCAACGATGACTACATCGGAGATCAAGAATTACAGAATCTCAACGGGCCGGCTCCGGTGTTCGATACGCCTGACGCTTGGATCACAACAACGACCAACCCACGTGTCCCGAGAAACCCGGTCGACGCCCCACATGGAGTAGCTATGGCGCCTTGGCTGATGTGCGTGATGCCGAAGCTAGAACCCTTCGACGGCGACCCGCGCAATTGATCCCTCTTTATTGCGAACTTCAAGGATCTCGTCCATGACGTCATTCCGTCCAACGCGCAAAAATTGGCGATCCTAAGGGAAATGCTGACTCCTGCCGTAAGAGAGAGTATTGCCGAATCCCTCCATAGCCCGGTACTCTACAAGCAAGCGCTGGCGGAGCTGAAAAGAAGATACGGCAACCCCCAACTTATGGCCAAGGCTTATGTCAACACGCTGATCGAGATTCCACCTTTGAAGAACGGTGAGTACGAAAACTTACGGAAATTTTCCCTTAAACTCCATGGCGCTGTAAGTAACTTACACCACAACGGGTATATTCACGAACTCTCATCTACAGCTACCCTTGAGCAACTGCTTAATAAACTACCTACCTACATGAGGAGTAGATGGGGAAGGTACGCCGTGAACTTCAAACGCGTACCGACGCTGCTCGATTTTGACGACTGGTTCGAGAGACTGGTAAGGGCTGAGATGCTTGTACAACCATCCACGGTTGCCGCTATGAAGAAGAACGAACAACTTAAGGTCCAGAAGAAGGAAGAAAGGTATTCAAGATATTAAAGAACCCCCAGACCCCGTGGCTCCAGTACAGTACTAGCGACGACCGTAAGTCAAACTAGCGATTACCCAAACGAGTGCTTTGTATGCAGAGAACGCCATTCAATTGAGAAATGCGTCGAGTTTGCCAACCTGCCGTTAGCCAACCGGATGAATCTCGCTAGAGAGAAGGGATGCTGCTTCCGGTGCCTGGGCCGTGGACATTTGAGGAAACAATGCAAACGGAAGTCTGTCTGTGGCATAGGTGATTGCAGGTCGACCCATCACGCCCTTCTGCATGACTCGTCCCGCTCCGGTAGAAGCTCCGAGCCAATAACTGGACACCCCGTGATAAGAGAAGTAGGCGGTCCGACCGTCAATGTTGTATCGTCCGTAGAAACAGCGACTGGAGTACTAGTCTCGGTGGTACCGATCCGAATCAAAACGAGGGATAAGTACATTGATACATTCGCGTTGCTTGATAGTGGAAGCGAGGTATCGTTAATTAGACACGATGTTACCGCTAAACTAAAGATTCCAGGAGAGCCACAGCGACTGTCCATCGGTACCTTCCACAGGCAAGATCCCGATATCGATGCCACCCGGGTCAGCTTCGTGCTCGAGTCCCGAGACGAACTTGCTTCGTTTTCTGTAACAAACGCCCTATCAATTCCCCGCCTGAACGTGTCGAAGAAGAGCATTG
This sequence comes from Triops cancriformis, assembly GCA_020615345.1. NCBI lineage: Eukaryota > Metazoa > Arthropoda > Branchiopoda > Notostraca > Triopsidae > Triops > Triops cancriformis. The sequence continues at coordinate 2,225 of JAHZNP010001116.1, forward strand.
ATTGGCCTAGGATCAAGGGCAAGTGGAGCTATTTAGCTGATCTGGATCTGCCAGCAGTCGATCCTTCCCAAGAAACTGTTTTAATCGGTATGGACGTTCCGGAAGCCCACGAGCAGCTAGATATCAGGAGACCACCACGAGGCGTTAAGGCTCCTACCGCCCTACTCACTCCTTTCGGGTGGTGCGCAGTCGGACATGTACCGGCCAGCGAATTTTCCACACACTTACCCTTTTGCAATCTATTAGGAATAGTACACCAGACCAAGGAGGACCTGTTACAGGAATTGGTTGAGAGTTTCTGGAACATTGAGAGTCTGGGTACAACGACGGCGAAGCCCCCCCCCCACAAGCTTTGACGACCGTAGAGCGTTGGAAGTATTTGAAGGCTCCCTGCGCTACGACGGTGAAAGGTTCGAAGTAGGGCTACCGTGGAAAAATTAAGACGTCTGTTTGCCCGACAATCGAAACGTTGCCCTCAAACGTTTGTTCACCGTGGAACGCAAGCTGGCACGAGATCCGGTTTACGCGAAACGCTACGAAGCTGCCATCGAAGAAAACCTCCGGCTCGGCCACGCAAGGAAGCTGAATCCAGAAGAACTGCAGGGCCCTTCGGGTAAAACATGGTATCTTCCACACCACGGAGTAGTAAATCCTAACAAACCCGAGAAAGTTCGGGTCGTATTTGATGCATCGGAACCTTGTGAAGGAGTTTCATTGAATACAGCCCTCCTACAAGGTCCCGATTTCATTTGTAACCTGTTAGGTCTGCTCCTACGATTCCGCGAGAACTAGGTGGCGGTGTCCGCCGATATAGAAAAAATGTTCTATCAGGTACGCGTAAAGGAGGCCGACCAAGCTGCTCTCCGTTTCCTCTGGCGAACACCGGGGGACACATCAGCCCCACGCACGTACCAAATGGCGGTACAAATTTTTGGAGCTGTCTCCTCACCATCTATCTGCATGTTCGTTCTTAGAAAGACAGCCGAGATCTTCAGTTCTGACCATCCAGAACTGATTGAGAAGGTGAGATCCAACTTCTATGTCGACAATTATTTGGACTCTTTCGAATCCGAAGAAGAGGCCACCCAAACATGTCGGGCGCTTACAACCTTACTCAAACGCGGCGGATTCAAATGAACAAAATGGCTATCCTCCTCCCGGAGCCTTATGGCGAGTCTACCGGCCGAAGAGCGATTGGACCCCCGACTAAGCCTAGACTTCGATGAGTTACCAACCGAACGAACGCTTGGAGTTTTGTGGGACCCGGAGAGAGATGTGTTTTCCTTCCGTATGAGCCTCGGAGACGACCTGAACACCAAACGCCACGTCCTAAGGACCGTCGCGAGTATATTCGATCCGATGGGGTTCCTGTCACCGGTAATCCTTTTAGCTAAGTCATTAATCCAGGAGATCTGGAGGCAACACTTAGACTGGGGTGACGACTTACCGCCCCAGTTGGCGAAGGCTTGGGGGTCGTGGCGTGCGCAGTTAAGATGCCTGGAAACATTCAAAGTCGCCCGGTGTTTCAGACATTGTGGATCCAAGCACAGCCCAACTCAGCTACACGTATTCTGCGACGCTTCGGAGATCGGCTATGGCGCATTAGCTTACCTGAAAAGCTCATCGGACTTCGTATCTTTCGTTGCAGCTAAAGCCAGGGTCGCACCAACGAAGCAGTTAACGATACCAAGGCTTGAACTTCTGGGCGCCGTGACTGCTTCAAGATTGACCGTTACCATTATGTCTGAGCTGCGCCTACATATTAATGAAGTCTTCCTTTGGACAGATTCAACTACTGTCCTGAAGTGGCTGAACTCTAAGACCTGCCGCTTCACAACGTTTGTGGCCAATAGAGTAGGCGAGATCCTTGAGCACACCAAGGCCAAGCAGTGGCGCCACGTCCTAGGAGCGTCAAATCCAGCGGATGATTGCAGCAGGGGCTTAGCTGCATTGGAGCTGGTTACGAGCAAGCGATGGCTTACCGGTCCCGACTTTCTACGCCAATCCCCGAACAAGTGGCCTGGATCCGAAGTATTAGATGATCTACCAAACACCGACCCAGAGATCCTACCTTCCGTATGGGCCGGCATTGTGACGGAATCCGTCGACGATTTCGACAAGCTGTTCGAGAACTGCTCCCGGTTGAGACGCTGCCAAGGAGTCGTAGCCTTTGTCTTGCGATTCGTACGAAACTGCCGAACTGAAGCCGAATCCCGCTGTTACGGACCTTTGACTGCCCAAGAACTCTGCACTGCGATGACGAAGTGTCTAACTTTGGCCCAAAGCTCCTCCTTCCCAGAAGAATTAGAAGTTCTCGCCAAGAAGAAACCGGTCAAACCCAGTTCACGACTCGTGAAGTTTACGCCGTACCTGGATGATGATGGCCTTATCCGAGCGGACGGACATATTCGTCACGCCGAAATTGACCCACATGTCAAGAATCCAATTCTACCAAGTCCCAGCCATCCGCTGACCCGCCTGATCATACTCTATGCCCACGAACGTACGTTACACGCATCTACCGAGAGGACCCTAGCCTCTTTGCTCCAGTCTTACTGGATCTTACGTGGAAGAGCAACTGTTCAAGGCCTCGTTCGACGGTGCATTACGTGCCGTAAACTAAGAGCGCAGCCGGAAGTCCCGATCATGGCCGCCCTCCCGAAAGAACGTCTGCAACCCTACAGGCCGCCTTTTACTAACACTGGAATTGATTTTTTCGATCCATTGCAGGTCGTGATCCACCGGATGGTTCATAAACGTTATGGTTATATATTTACTTCCCTCGTGACGCGCCGTTCATATCGAAATCACCCATTCGCTTGATGCAGACTCTTTCCTTATGGCTCTACGGCGGTTCATCAGCAGACGGGGTTGCCCTTCAGTCTGTTCTAGTGATAACGGCACCAACCTACTAGCCGGCGAGCGTGAGCTACGTGAAGGGCTCCTGAGACTAAGGACAGATAAGTTTTCTAAAGCCGTTGCTGACAAAGGTATTGAGTGGCACTTCTCCCCTCCTGCCGCACCGCATTTTGGAGGCGTCTGGGAACGGTTGGTTCGGTCGGCGAAGGCAGCTCTCCGATTCACGCTAAACGGAAGATCGGTTACGGAAGAGGTTCTTTTAACTGTTATGAGCGAGGTTGAGTCGCTTATGAACAGCCGTCCGCTAACACATGTTTGTGTAGATCATCAAGATCCGGAGCCGTTAACTCCCAATCATTTTTTACTAGGCAGGGCTAATCCAAACATTCCTTCGGATGTCTTTTTAGAAGCAGATGTTTCCTTGAGAAAGCGTTGGCGTCAATCACAAGCGATTGTTAATCTGTTCTGGAAGCGGTGGCTTCGGGAATATGTACCGACTTTGATTGAGCGTCGTAAGTGGCTTCGGGCGCGGCGTAATCTACAAGCAGGCGACCTCGTCTTGATCGTCGACAGTAACCTCCCTAGAGGTCGATGGCTCCTTGGACGTATTGTGAGACCCATTATAGGACCAGATGGCTTGGTACGAGTTGCAGTGGTCAAGACTATCAACGGAGAGTTCACTCGTCCAGTAGCCAAGTTGTGTCTTTAGGAGGAATCCCGTGGTCCTGAGGTCGCAGATGGAGATAAGAGAGGTGTTCCTGAAGACGGAAACAGGGCCGGCGATGTTCCCAACCAAAGTTAGGAAAAGGAAATACCCATGACCTTACATTCTTGTGTTAATCCTTGACCCCACATGTTTTCCTTGCCATATAACCTCGACCTTGTACACCTTACCTGAAAAGGGTCGAAGGACGTCACGTATAAGGTTGGGCATTCTTAGAATCCTTGTATTAGGAGTCCTCAAGTATATAAGGAGGGTTTTTTAGATAGTGGTCACTGGGCACTGAGTAGTTGTTAGTTGAAATTTGGTACACTTTGGTACAGTAGATCTGAGTGTAGATTAGTTAAAAGTTACTCTGTCAGTTGCGATTGTTAAAATAAAAGTAGCCTAAACTAAACTGAGTTAATAGTGACTTAGTGAAGTAAAATAAAGTGTCAGTGATTCTGTTCTATTGATCCTTAAACGCTGAGAAATCTGGGCCCCTGACTTGGCGTTTACAGATGCACATCAGGTATTGGCGCATATTCTTCCGAGTGTCACACAATTCCGAAACAAACAGGGAGGGCCGGAACACCTCGGGTGTGCCCAGATAGACGGCGACCGTCGGTCGATCTCTGGCGAAAAAATCAGACCCGTATTTCTTTTTACAATTTCTACGCGGAGCCTTTTGGAGGTGATAGATAAGAAATGCGACGTGATGGCGTGGGCGGCCTGCATGATTTTCATTTCGTTTTTAGTATTGTCGGCGGTAGACACTCCCATTGTGTTGCCAGCACCGCGCGCAAACATATCGTCGAAATACAGTGGAGTCCACGTAACTTCCACTCGCTCAGCTTCATAACTCGCTTAACGTCAAGCTAAGGTCAAGTCCCGTTTCACCCCCATTTAAATTACATGGAAACAGACTCGCTTTATATCTACTCTGTTAACTTCATAACTCGTGTTTTCTTCATACTGTTATCGTTCCCCATCGTGTATCTTACAATGATAAGTAAACTCGGTTAACTACCGACCATTATGCGCGACAAAAATTCTAAGAAAATATCTCAGAAAGGGAGACGGTGGTGTGAACAATTCCAAGAAGCGCTGTCGAAAGCTAATTATAAACAAATGCATTTCATAACCAAAAAACCTTTCACCTTTGACAGCCTTTCACCTGTTTTAGCGTCTGTTTTTCCCGTTATTCTGAACAGTTGTTCTGTAGGAAGCGAGGCAGAAAAATGTCCAAGAGGAAGTGCAAAACTTTAACGTCACCTCGGATAACATCCTATCTCGCTTAACGTCATACTGGCTGGTCGGTCCCGAGCCTATGAAGTTAAGCGAGTTCCACTGTAGTTGGATTTTTCTCGCTGCAGTGCGGAGAGCGTGCCTTCGGCCGGGATCAGCTCTAAATCAGCCAGAGCGTTTTGGGCTTGGCCGCGCGTGATCGCCATGCTCCGCGGGCACTGTATTAGTCCATACCGATGTGGCGCACTCCAAAAGGTGTTGGACGGGGTCTCCCGACCCACGAACACCTTCACATCCTTTTGACCCACCTTGACAACTTGTCCGTTTACCGAGGTTTCAAACTCACGGGGGGGGGGGGGAGAGATGATAAATACCCACACGCTTTTCCGGTTACTCATCTTGCTGGGGTAAGGGGGGGGCAAGATTGGGGAAAGGTGGCACCAAAAGAGTGGGTCGGGAGAGGCTAGAACAATAAGAAAAAATGAAATAAATAGAGCATTGGTAGGGTCATAATGTAATGTTTCCGATTGGGTCTTTAGCTTAGATTCGAATTTCTGATCGACTACTCATTCGAAGCCGTATGCAGCCGGGAATTTTCCGGGACGATAGGCACCAAAAGAGAGGGTCGGGAGTAGGCAAAGAGCTTTGCTCACGCCGATAGTTAATAAAAAAAAGCGAGGGTCGGGGAGACTAGAACAAAATGAAAAAATAATGAAAACATAGAGCATTAGCAGGGTCATAATGAATTGTTTCCGATTGGGTCTCTGGCTGAGATTCGAATTTCTTGTCAACTACTCACTCGAAGCCGTAAGCAGCGGGACGCTCACCGGGACAACAGGCACCAAACAGGCGGGTCAGTGGAGGCTAGACGAAGACGAAGAAGAAGAGAAAAAAGACTTATTTTGGGTAGTATTAGTATTGTTATGATTATTAGGTTAGTTAGGATGGATACTAAGATTATGACTCGGGTAATATGAGTAGTAGTACAGTGGAACCCGCTTAATTGCAAGGGCCCGGGACAGACCAGCAGTCTTGTCTTTAAGCGGGCATTGAGGTTATCCGAGGTGACGGTTTACAACATATAGATTTACCAATAGAGTGAAAAAATACTACATCCTTATATGCTTGTATTTAATACTAAACAAATAGTACACTATGAAAGAAACTTCACTTGAAATTCACTTAAAAACTCATATTTTACTACTTCTTCGAGAAAAAGTCAGTGATTAAACGCTGTTTAACAATATTTTGTTTATAAGTCTCCATATCGGATCCCAAGTCATAAATCCCAAGATCTTTCGCGATATGTTCAGCCTTTTCTTTGAGTAATGGGCCGTTGACGGGTAACTTTCTGCTACGTGCTTGACTAAACCATCCGAGCAAAGCTTCTTCTACGTCTTCAGCTTTTCCGGTTCTTTTACGCTTCCGGTCTGGGTTCAAGTTTTTTCTCCAATTGTCCGAATGTTTTCCTTATCTTTTTTAATATTTGTAATTACACTAGGGTCAACACCGAACTTTCGTGCAATCGACACTTGTGTTTCACTTTTTTCCAGGAGCGACAACACTTCAACTCGCTGGGTTAAAGACAAAGTCGTGTACTTCTTTTTCGACATATTGCTGTCAGTCTTGCTACAAGAGAACTGGTGAACTGCTTGGAGATCGCGAAGTATAGAACAGGAAATAGAGAAAAGTGAAGGGTGAAAGGTGAAAGGCTTATTCTTCTTATGACATGGCTCTAAACAAGAAGCCCAGGAAGCTTTTCTAGGAATTTGCCGGGCACTTATTTTTAGTTATGCATGCTCTTAGCTGGTTGCGATTAAACGGATCTACATAAGATTTTAATATATCCTGTGGGGAAGAAAAGAAACTTGCTGATATGAGAGATCTGTCCTTAACCGAGTTGGCCTAATCCGAGGTTCGTCTCCATTGCGTTAAATGGGAGTGAAACGGGCCTTGAGATTTGCTTGTGATTAGGCGGGTCATGTCGCTATGCGAGTTGCAATTAAGTGGGTTCCACTGTATTAGTATGTAGAAGATGTGTTCCTTTATAGGCAATTATAGGTATGCTAGTAGCGGAATCATTTTTCTTGCTATTTTCTATCACATGCTGACAGAGAAAGACAGATGCTACTTTCTGGAGGGAAATGCCTGTTGACTCCTGCTAGCAGTGTTTCGGAACGGACCCGTAATCGTTCCGTTCGTTTCGTTCCGTTCTTTTGAACGGAACGGAACGGCACGACCTGGCGAATGAACGGGAACGGAACGGCGCTTGTTCGTAAATGAACGGGAACGGAACGGCTTTTTCGTACCGTTCTTTTCCGTTCCGGGCACGCCATCTGTTGGCTATCGAATAAAGTTATGGTTTCACTAACCAAGGGCTTAAAATTTTTTAAAATTTTTCTTTTAAATTTCCCGCTTTAAATTGTTTACAATTACTAATTTATATCGATATTTAGTCCTTTTATTAAATATCGATATTTATATCGGAACGGAATGCACGGAACGGAATTTTTGGAAAATCCACAGGAACGGAACCATAGAGTAAATATATACTAGAGAGAGCATGGAGCCCCTTCCTTATGGACCTTTTGTTACCACTTTCTGAGGCCCCAGGCTAGTGCCCCCAGAGAGGAGGCTTGGCCAAGCTAGGTAGATGGTTTAATCGTCTAACCGGGAATTTTGAAAATGAGCCTGAAAAAAGAATCGATACAAAGGCTATGCGTATCGATTTTCAGCTATGTAGCACCAGAAACAGGCGAGATTTTAAAAACATACACAAACAAGGTTTGTGCTTTCCACAGAGCACACTCCATAATATATTTACTCTATGGTGCTTTCTTCTATTAGTATCGTTATCGTTAGAAACATATTTTTATTGGCAGCAAGTCATAAAGCTATCGATATGTTTTTATTAAACACATCGATGCGTTTCTTCCAGCCACTTTCTAGCCAATCACCACTTCTTCTGCTCCAAGCTTCTCTCTCAGCCAATCAGCACTTCTTCCGCTGCACACGAACTCCTTTTCAAAACATTTTCTTGTAACTGCACTTTATACAGGGATGCGGTCTCTGGTGTGCTCTGTGAACGGAACGGAACGGAACGGTGAGAGTTGCCAAAAGAACGGAACGGAACGGTCGAACATTGCTAAAGAACAGCATAGAACGCCGTTCCGGCCGAGACTGCCGTTCCGAAACACTGCCTGCTAGGAAACAGTCTGAAGAGTGTTGCTATACCGTGACCAAGAGTGCATATCTTCCGTTTCTCATCTCCTTTTGGGGAGAAAAGCATATCCGCCCCTTACCTGCAGTGGAGTCACCTTTGCTGTGCCGTAGGTTGAGCGCTGGAGCAACTCGTGTTGCGCGATTAACAAACGTGCAGTCCGTCTAGCTCAAGGTTCGGAAATACTGTAGCTGTCAAAGACGTGCGCGGGTTTCTGTCCGCGACACTCGGGCTATACCCGTGTAAGTACGCCGTTGGGAGCTGACGCAAACCAGTTTCAGGTAAAGCGTGTTAGAAGCGACTTGGACGTCCGTGGGTGGTGGTTCCCTCCGAACTCCACCTCTGAGCAACCCACCTGTAGCCCTCGTACTCCCATAAATGCGAGCGTAGAGACACGTCGACAGGATTTTTGGTCCAGGTGTTGTATCTGTCAAAGAGGCTATCACGTCCTTTTTTCCCGACTCACGAGCGCTGTGTAGAAAAAAAAGAGAGAGAGAGAAAGAGAGAGAGAGAGAGAGAGAGAGAGAGAAAGAGAGAGAGAGATGGATAGGAAAAGCGCCGGGCCGATAGAAAGGTAACGGGTAGGGTCAGGTGGGGGATTCGACGCTAGGGCCCCCCTCAGTCGTCGACCTATTCTCTCCCCAATTTTTTATATCTTTTTTGTCTTTTACATTTTCTTTTGGGAAGTATGTGTTTCCATTTTTTGGCCCACGGTTTGCGGTGCACCTAATGTAGGGGCGAGAGACAAACCTCCAACCCTCAAACGTTCTTGCTCCACGGTAGTGAGGGTTAGGTTCGGTTGACCCTCGATTATGCCACATGTGGCAACACTAAATGACATTGCTCCATAGGATTTTCCTTGTCCGGTAAGCATATTTTCAAACCCCAATCCGATCTAGACAAAGATAGGGAAAATCCTATTGAGAAAGTTCATCCGGCGTTACCACATTTCACCTAACCAAACCTACTTTTGTTCTCGTTTTCTTTTTTTTCATTTCTTATAATACAGTGCCTTGTCGATTATACTGGCATGGTCTTTTTCATACTCACCGTCCTTGAACTACGTCGAGATGAATAGAACTCATCATCCATTACGAAAAAACTGTAGTTCGTCAATGGGGCTGTCATTCCTCGTTAGGCGTTGGGGTTTTGGGCACGCGTGAGGGTATGCTGTTCTGTCTTACGGACAGAATAAAAAAAATATTCCTTTGTTATGTTAATAATTGACCAGCCTAAGTGGGGTTCTTATAATCAGAGCGGGGCAACAATGGGAAAAAATAAAAAATAAAATGACAATAAATCCAAAAACGTAAAAAAAACTAGTAGTCCAGCCAATGAAACTTGCACGGCATTGTATTCAGAGGCATTTGTTTTCGATTCCCTACAATTGGAGTGTCGACGATGGGCATACAAAGGTGAAGGGACCATAAGTTGCGGGCAATGGAGCATAGCACGTCGACTAGTGGTCGTCGTGTCTCGCAGCCGGGGTGGTTTTGGCACCACAGACAGTTGTCCTTCTGCCAATATGGGCATCATCGTCTTGCTTATCCCTGGCGGATCGGTCTCTACCTTCGACTGGGTCTTATTCCCGTGGAGTCGCATCGGTGGGACACTCCCATCCCAAGAAATAGTCATTGTCTTAGGAGGACCAGACGTGAACATAGTTGTTGCTGACGCTCTGAGGCCCGACGTTGTTGGTGGTGGTAGTGGTTGCTGCGCAGGAGAGTCCTCTGTACTAGTGTTCTGTATCTTTTGAAAAAGATCCAGATCCGATCCGTTCCGATTCGATCATTTGATCGGATCGGATCGATTTTTCTTCGGAAAATGAAAGATCCATGACCTCTGACGGCCGTAAAATTAATTGTAGAAAAAACAGAAGCGCTTTTCGGGTGAAAAGTTTTCGAAACAATAGTAGCAGTCGACAGTGCACCCGCTAGATGGCGCCGATAGACAAAGGATCGGATCTTTGATCGGATCGGATCGAAAAATTTCTCGATCCGGATCGGGATCTTCTAAGAATCTCGAGAGAACGGATCGGATTGGATCGGCAGAGCTTGACCAATGATCGAGAAGGATCTGGATCGGCCGAAAAACAAAAGATCCGGAACACTGCTCTGTAGTCTACACGTCGCCAGGCCAATACTGGTGAAGTATACGTCGTCTTGGGACACAAGCATGTCTTGGGAATAGTCGCCAGTTCCGTGTGATATAATGCGACGGGTCGCATATCCTGGGACTGAGTCGGTAGGTGACACAGAAAGACCGATGGTGATAGTAATTAAAAAAACCTTTCAGTCACTCGCAGATTACCGGAGAACAATATATTTTATAGGGCCCGGTAGGGCCCTAAAGGTGTTCTCCTTTAGCTGCCCGCACGGGATACTATATATTACTCTAGGATGCTTTTTGGGCCTTATATCACAGGCTTATGGCGAAAGGTTTATTTTTATCTCCGAGGCTTTCCAATAGATTGTTTGAAAACTTGGCATAACTTGCGACAATGCTAGTAAGATTCCCGTAAATAATTTTACAATTATTCGATCAGCCCTTTATTTTTAAGGAATTTTAAAAAAACTTGGATAGTGCGAAAAATGTAAGGGGCGATCAAAAATTTTGTGAATCGCTACAGAGTTTATTATAAGCTCAAAAAATCTAAAATTTTGCAAAGAGTAAGCTTTTGTCTTGTAGGAGGCTCCGCTTAAAAACCGCTTTCCTGTGGTCAACGGTTCCTGAGATATATGCAAATTAGTCATTTCCCTATCTTATAACATTGTGGCTACGGAATAATAATCGATACATTCCGATTAATCCAAAATTTTAATTCATTTATTTAATTTTTTACATTAATTTTTTATTTTATTTTTATGAGGAACTTATTTTTTATATAGTGAGTTTTTAAGCGTTCAAGCAATCCAGAAAACCTAGATTGCTTTGCGTGAATTCTCACGTTTTGCCGTATTTAGGTTAATTAGTCCATGTTTAGTAGCGTGCTGTGAATTGGGAAGTGAAGATGTCGAGGAAGAAGCACATGAGCCTATTACTTAGCCATAGAGTCGAAATTTTCCATTATGGCCTTTTCCCCTAAGTAATAGCGAAAGCTTTGACCAGTAACGTTATAATACAAATATATTTTAGATGTAAAGATATTTGCTTTCATTTCGTGTTTCTTAGCCTTAAAAGGCTACTCCGTTTTATTTCAAACTCCGCCTAAATTCGTAGAGATCGTCCGGTCCCAAGCCTATGTAATAAAGCGGGTTCCACTGTATTGTACTTAATTTGCCAAAACATGGGTGAAGGAGACGGGATTTGTTGTCGTAAATTTAAAGGACTCTCGAAGACGTAAAATTATACGAATACAGGCGAGGCGAGGACGAGGCGAGTAAGTTCAGTGGTAGCACGTGAAACGTAAGACGTTGACGTTAGGCGGGATGACCTCTTTTCGATTAATTACACGTTCACTTGGAGTTTAAATAACTGTATTCACTACACTAATAAATAAAACATTCGAGCCGACACACGCGGATTAGATTTCGCATGTTGAAGGGACACGCGAGAAAACTAACAGTGTTAAGTTTACTCAGATCACGGCTGAGCCTCCTGTGTCCGCCACACACTGATATTTAGCTCTTTTTTTACCTCCCTACGTTAACGTTAGATCTACATGTACCTTATATAGCTAGGAAAAAACAAACGTTGGATGAGCGAAGACGAAAAGATTGTTTTAGGAGGATTAGTTCGGAGAATAAGGTCAACTTGGGTCATTAGCTGGAAGAACACGGTCACTCAAGGTAAAAAGGTAAAGGTTAGGAAACAAGGGCATAGCATGCAATGACAGGGACAGACCGATTTGTAACAATGGGGATTAATACAAAGCACGTGTACAAAAAATAATTTTTCTATTGTTGCATGAACTTCTGCATTTTAATGAGGCTATTGTTGTCGTGGCCAGAACAATTGTCCCTGGGGACAATGTCAATTTTGTAAACTCTTTTCACTTTGTGCTAACTGCATAGAAAAATATATATTTCAAACCCATATTCAATAAACCGAAATTTTCTTTTCAGTTTGAAGACCTACTGAAGTAACCATGACTACAAAGGCTAATACTCCGCCATTTTTTTTTTCAATTTCAATACCATCGTAGGCGAAGCCCATAGGACGTATGCCAATCTTAGTACATAGTTCCCCCCGGTAGGACAGAGCCGCCATTGTTTGAACCACTGTTTACACTAAGCACTGTCAACAGTAGACTATACGACCGTCGTTCTTATTTTCGTACTTTTTTAGTAAGCCGTGACTAACTTACATAGGAAAGATGAAATGTTGTGTAGAACGTTGTCTGTCGAAGAAGGAGAGCAAATTCAGCCAATTTAACACCACGTGAACCATAGATGTAAACATCAAACAATAACAATGGTTCGAACAATGGCGGCTCTCCACTACCGGTGGGAACTATGTACTAATATTGGCATACGCCCTATTGTCGGTTACATTTATTGCAACGTAATCTTTAACAATACATTTTCATGAGCTACATACGCCATCTACTACCACAGGATGGAAACAAAAAAGTTTTATGGAATGCATAGCCTAGCTTCTTTTCTATACTAACAAGTGCCGTTTCCAAAGATGGATGCCAGTAGTCAGTTTCGACAATCAATTAGGAAAACGTTGTTTTAGTGTACAGTAGTGGTAAAAAAAACTATCTGGACATGGAATTGCCCTTGTCGTCATTGTGTATTTCAATTTATACGTCTTTTCTGAACGTGGAAATATTTGTAATAATTGATCGTAAACTATCAAAATGGACTCTAAATGTATTATGATAAGATTCATGCTTAATTATATTGACTTTTCGACATTTTTTTGCTGAAAAACACAAACAATATTTAAATTCGCGGGTAGCTGGTGGTTCCCATTCCCCCTCAGAGGTTACAAAGCCAGTTAGTGACCTTATAGCTTGGACAGCCCTCAGAGGTTAGAAAGCCAGTGACGTAACCACTTAGGACAGCTTTCAGCAGTGAAAGGTCACAACCTATGCAGTGTGACTCTTTTCAGATAGTTTTTTTTACCACTACTGTACCTTGAAACAGTACGTGTAAAAGTGCTTTTATAAAAAAATAGTTCGCGTTTTACAAATTGATTAAAACTTTTTAAACGAAAACTTGACGATGCTAACTAGATATTACAATAAAAACTTTACTGTTGAGATTGTTTAATGAAATACTGAGTAGTTTTATAAAAATCGCTAACACCGTTTATCATGGGAATCCCCAATAGCACGGTTGGGTACACTGCAGCCTTAAAGGGCAATGGACACCAAAACAACAAATTTATCTTATAAAAAAACAAGCGAAAAATCTAGTTTCCGGATGTAAGTGTCTTTCAGAGATGGGGCATCGAGACCTTGTCTTGGTCTCGAGACCGGTCTCGAGGGTATGAAGGTCTCGGTCTTGGTCTTGTCTTGAAAGAAAAAATAGTGTGTTGGTCTCGGTCTTGGTCTCGATGCCTTGGTCTCGATTTCAAAGAATATGGC
>JAHZNP010001116.1:15887-26275 GCA_020615345.1 Triops cancriformis
AAGGTCCACTAAACGCTTATAGGGGTTGTCTTTGATAGAAACTTTAATTGCGAAGTGAAACGCGTTGGTGTTTCGCGTAATTCTAGGAAAATACTCCTTCGAAAATACGCACGAAAATAATCTTATAATATCCTTAAACTATCCTTATTTCACTTAACTGCGTATACAGCCCAATGTATCGAAAAAGTTCAGTCTTAGTCCAACATCAAGCGAAAATGGAAGTCAAAACCTTCCCAACAAAATACCTTCGATCATCGAGTTCGGCTATAAAGATTTTTTTATTATGATTCGGCAAGGCAGAAATGGTTTGCTACGTGTACATTTTTCTCACCTCGTAAAGACCTTCGTGAGGCCTCTGGAGCGACTTCTAAATATATTAGGTATGTTATATATATATAAGTTTTATATTAGATAATTTTTGAAATTCCTTCCCGAATCCCACCCCTAACTACCCCACCCCCCTTTATTTCCTCTATACTCCCCCTAAATAGAAAAGTTTATAACTTTTCTGTCCTGTAAATGTAAATGTGGAAATGTAAATGATAAATAATACTATGCAAGCAAATACAGGACCATCAACAGGCGTAAGCCTACGATGGTTTTCTCCATTAAAAAAAAGTTCGTTATATGTAGGTTTTTAATATGTTACTATAAGTTTTTTTGCTAAACTATTTATAATGTTTATAAACACTTAGAAACACTTAGAAAGGAATCAAATGTCTGACGACACTAACAATGTTGATGCTTGCCTCTGTTAATAAGTAGATTTTTTTAAGTATATCTAACTTTTCATGTTTATTTTAATTTATATTTAAATTATTTGATTTTGTGTACTGTTACGTTTATATTGAAACGAAGCAAACATTTGTGTATTGTGTAAATAAATAATTAGTTTCTTCTGGAATTATATTCTTTTATAACTAATGCCAATCTTTTAACAACAAAAGTCAAGACAGGTCTTGGTCTCGAGACCGGTCTTTGGTCTCGGATTTTTTTTGTCGGTCTCGTCTTGGTCTTGGTCTCGAAAGCTGCGGTCTCGGTCTTGTCTCGGTCTCGAGAAAAGTCGGTCTCGTACCATCTCTGGCGTCTTTCTCTCAGGTGTGAAATAGTAACGAAGATATTTAGGAAATAAGAAATCTGAAATTCAAATTTTCCCGTCCGTGACGCCACGCTTCTCATTGCGGGAAAAGGCCGAAACTTTAGAAATAAATGTCTCCAGAACGGCTGGTCAGAAAAACTCGAAACAAAGTCTCTATCGTTAGAATAATCTGTATTATAATAATTTATCAAAATGAATTCAAATTTTCCATTCCGTGACGTCACTCCTTTTATGACGGGAAAAGGCCCAAATTTTGGAAATATATATCTCCAGAACGACTGTTCAGAAAAAATCGAAACGAAATTCTGTATTCTTAGAGTAATGTGTATTGTAATCATCCGTCCAAATCTCTATTTGCGTTTTTAGTGTCCATTGCCCTTTAAAGAAAGTCTAATTTTGCTAGAGTCTGAAGGGGAGCTTTTTTTCACTTTATCGTGGCTTCGACACTTGTTTGAAAACGAAATTTGCCACGTAAACACTGAAGTGCAATCCAGAATATTAGAAATCTAACAAATTACAATATTACAGTCCTTTTATTTTTTTTCGCAAATCAATACTAACCGAAGAGGATAAAAAAACTACCTTGGCTAGCTTTCAATATTCATTCCGTGTGCTCCTAGCACAAGAACTTTAACAGTTGACAATAGGCTTACTATTGAAGCACAGTTACCCCCAAAACAACTGGGAAACTAAAATTTAACAAAGAAACGGTGATGAAACGTTGGTTATATCATTTACGGTAATTTGCCGCATAATAACAAAGCTTAAACCGTCGATTATACGCTCCAATAATAGCGTCAGAGGAAAGGCACAAACGGTCCGATTTCTACAAAGTTCCGCACGGAAGAATACTAGCACAAAAGCCGGTTCCGCCCAATTAACCCTTTCACTAGGAATCCTGATTTACCCACGAAAGTTAAACACAAGTCTAGAGCGGTATATAAAGCGATCCGAAATCAGTTGATTTCATGCAGCCTCCATTTGCAGCTGGAATAAAGACAGCAACATTTATTTTGTGGTTCAATCGAAATTAGCGACATGAAGGTATTTACACCGAAGAGAATAAGTGCTTACAGTGTAAACCAACTAACATTTTACTCTTTTACAGATTATTTTCGTACTAAGTGCAGTAATTGCCTACGTCGCCGCCGGTGGATACGGAGGAGGGTCGATGGGTGGAGGTCACGGAGGTGGCGGTCATGACGATAGCCACGACTATTATGTATGTAATTGAACACAATTGCTAAACTCATTTTACAGCCACTATTGTATTTGCTTTAGTAATTCCTACAAAATTCCGTATATAATTCCTCACAAATTTAACAGCCACTATTGTATGAACTTAAGTAATTTCTATATAATTCCTCCAAAATATTTACAGCTTCTGTTGTATTAACAATTTCATCAACATTCCTCAGGCTCCAGCGTTTTACAACTTCGGATACGATGTTTCCGACCAGAAATCGTATGTAAACATGGGCCACACTGAGAACAGATCTGGTGACACAACGAAAGGTACTGTACCTTCCAAATGTAATCTGAAGCGTAAGATTTCACTATTGGCCTACGTAGGAGCGTATTATGTTCATCTGCCAGACGGACGCCGACAGAAAACCGAATACTTCGTGTCTGGGAAGTCGGGTTTCGTTCCGAAGATGTCCTACCAGCAAACCGGAGCTGCCTACGGCAGCGCCGGTACTGGTTATGGTGGCGGCCACGGTGGCGGCTACGGTGACGGTGGTAATGGTGGTGGCCACGGTGGCGGCGGTAGTTCCGGAGGACATGGCGCCTCTTCGGGTAAAGGTTATTAACCAATGTGTCTTTGAAACATTATAAGATGAGATTTGCTGGACCAAATCGCAGGTTTCGTTACACACTAAGCAAAAATTATGCGTTTAAATTTCTATTCTTTGGAAGCTCAAATGTCTGGTGTTGGTGTTGTAAAGAAAGGCTTGACAATAAATGCAGAATGTATCTAAGACTGTGTTTTTACTGCCAGCTCAACACTGGTAATGATTTCTCTGAACTAGACTTGAGCCGATTTGAATTCGAGGTGGATGTAAGTCCGATTTGAGACTATTCATAACGAAGTCAAGGCTTGACAAAAATGAGAAGCACTTTTTCAATTGAACTGAACTTGAACTTGATTTAAAGCTAGCCGTTTGCAATGATTTGGAAAGGGCTTAAATGCAAAAGCTAATTTTTCGGAACGGATTTGAAAACTCTTTGTTCGGAATCCCCTAGTCGAAACTTTACACTCCTCTAATGTAAAAACAACAGATTTTGAAAGCAGAAGCTATTTCTCCGACTTCTATGAACTTTTCCTTGTACATTACACATCTTCTAAATAAGTCTTCATACTTTCGACATCGCAATGAATCATACATTGAAATTCAATGTTTCAACAATTAGGCCGACCTTCTAATTCAATGATTGGACTGGAAGGTCTCCAAAGCAATACATCAATTGCTTTCTTTCTGTACAACAAACAGTCAACATATGAACTTTGCAAAACATGGACGGGCCCAGCACAGGAAAACATAAGTTTACTAATACAACCATGACTCACAATGTTGTGAGTCATGGTTGACGCTACAGGTAACGTCAGAATAACTCCCTCCGTACTGACGTGTCAATCTCTTTTTCTACAGCTGGTTGTGGAAGTTGAATAATATTGCTGCCTACAAATTCGTTACATCTTTCATCCAGACTCGATTCGACGAAATCAATCCGTTGAGGAATACTAGTTTTTACCCGTGGATGAATTTTCTGGTTATTGTGAAATACTGGCTAGATCAATTAGAAGATATTAACGGCAATTTTAATAAACTTGGTGCCTTCACGATGACGTGGCTCAGTACCCGTATAAAAATATTCCGGTTACAACCTACATTTTTCTACCGTTTATACGCTGGTTATTCTTGGTTAACAGTGATAAATTGGGACTTCTGTTATCTGGCGGTTTACCGCCTGTTTGAAATCGCTGTTTATCGCCGGTACACCTCAAGTCAACAGACTTTAATGTGACAGTAGGTTAACTGGCAGCTGATCGTAGGTTAAAAGCTGTCGTTTACCGCTGGTAGACCTCAAGTCAACCGACTGCACTAGGACAGTAGGTTAACTGGTGTTTACGCGTAGGTAAGAAACTTACAGTTTACCGCCGATATACCCACATTCAACAGACTTCATTATGACAGTATGTTAATCGGCGGTTCATCTCAGGTTAAAAACAGTTGTTGTTGCTGTGACTATTTCTGTATATGCAAACATTTGAAAGCATGATCTTTACAATCAATTTTCATACTTTTCTTTATTGTGAAGCTTGCGTTGTTGCAGTAGCGATTTCAACGCGACTTGATTTGTGGATTTAAATATGTTGTCATTAAATTTACCCACTGAATATAATTTTGGTTATGCAACTGACAAATTTATTTTTTAGTAAATCCTTTTCTGTAATGGTATTTCGTGTCTTATACTGTGCTACACAGATTCTGACCAGTAAAATACTTTCCACTCGGTAGCTTACAACGAGATTAATTTGAGAAAAATTTTCCCTTGTCTTTCGTTTGCTTTCTTATTTTCGGGCTGATTTTTCAGTAAAAGCAAAACTGACGGCATTTACTTTTGTTGCGATTAGTAGGTAGGTAGCAGTACATCGCCTATGGGCATCATAAAAATTGTGAATGTAACCCCATGGGATCAGAATAACCTGGTTTTACGGTATAGGAGTGCAACAGAGCTCAAGTGCTGGAAAGGAAGCAAGGTAAATGGAAACAAGTAAACGAAGGGGAAAGGTAAGTAAAGGAAGAAGGTGAATAAGGGAAACAAGGTGAACGTTCGTCACAGGTTGCGTAGTGCAGCCTGAAAGGATTCATTGAAGGTCAAGGTTTGTGTAGACAGTTTCTCATGCCCACGACATCAGTGAGTATTTTGCCATCTGTTAACATGTACGCATTGGTCTCTTGGCTCGAAAAAAATGAGAAAAACCTAAAACAATATAGTGTACTTCATGTTAAGCATGTGCTAACTAAGAGAATTCTGAAAACCCCCACATTCATTGGAGATGTGGAGTGGCCACATGATAAAAGAAGAAAAATGGGAATTTTAAAGGGTTTCCAGCTAGAGTTCTAGCAACTGATGGTATGTGCTTACAGACCTGCTGCAAAACTACGACAAACTTGCTTAAGTTGCTGTTCCACGACGATGATATGATGGGAGCCCAAGTATTTGGTAGAAAAGACGGAAAACGTCTTGAACAGGATAAAGTAAACACTCTTATAGGTAAAACAAGTAGTAATTTAGACTTTTACAGTTGGTACGAAACGTAATACGTTTTTTTAAAAAAATAGTGTTCGTAAGGACTGTGTTCCCGAAGTTGAATAAATCCGAAACTATAGAAGCAATCAGTGTTGTGTAATTATTACAAGTAATGGTAATTTGTAATGCCAATTACTTTTCTTAAAGTAATTGTAATGTACTCGTTAAATTTTTCGCTCTGTAGAAATGTAATGTAATGTACTCATTACATTTTACTCTATCTAAAATTGTAATGCAATTTACTAGTAAATTTAAAAAGGCCAAATAACATTACAATTACAATTACTTTGGTTTCTTAGAGAAAAAATAGAAAACCTGTAAAGAAAGGGGGAAGGGGAAGAACTTGTGCTTTGGAACTTCGCTGCTTTAGATCGACTAAAGGGTGTTGTGAAGGGAGGGTATTGTGAAATGGCTTCCAGAATGTAAAGTGTGAAGTACTCATTTGACATTAAAAATTGATTTGTAATTAATCTACTATCCTTTTCTTAACAGCTCGTGCAAGTAGACTTACTTTACATTTCGTATAGTTAAAAATTGGAAAATTGGAACAGTTTTCAACGTAAAAAAATTAACCGAAAGTAATGGCATAGTAATGCATTTCTTTACAAATGTAATTGTAATGTAACGATTATTTTCGTTATTCACGTGTAACTGTAATGTAATAGTAAATTTTAAATAAAAAGTAATTGTAATGTAATAATATTTATTTTTTGACAAATTACACAACACTGGAAGCAATCGGCAACAAGTGCCGCAACTTGAACAAGGCGGCCAAAAAGAAATCTTAATTAACCAATGTCATGGAATTTTATTTGTGGCATTTTTCATGTTAAGGACAAAACTCAGAATTTGAATACATGCTTCACACAAATTCGTACACAATTATTTTGTTATCTAACAAATTGCAATAATTAAAATTATTAAATGTAAAATAAATGTATTTATGATCAATGTTGGAAAATAATATATTAGCAACAGACTGCTGTAAGCGGTTAATTTGCGGTCCACAACCGCCTACGTGCCGTTATTCAATAGGAGATTATTAAATTTATTACCGGTAACTTTCAAACCGAATGCAAAAAACCGGACTTACGCCGCCGGTATTTAAGCTGTAGATCTATAAACCACGGTTAGTAAACATTTACAGGCGGTTACCCAGTTAGAAACTCTCAGTATCCCTGGTAAATCTCCCAATTAAAGGCTGAAAACAGGGAGTATACCGTCAGTAACTGTACTAATAATGACGGTTATACTGAAGAGAACTCCCAGTTTAGACCCGGTAAACCTCCCCATAAAAGGCTACGAACCGGGAGTAGAGGAGGGGATGGGACAGTGTGGACACTTTCCAGTAGTTTATTTTTCACTTCACGTGGAGACAAAACTGTAGCCTAAAACTATACTCGTTAGATGGCCTGGTGTCCTGGCTATCAAATGAGGTATTGTACGCTTGAAAAACACAAACAATAACACCAAACACACATGAAAACTGGAGGCTCCTCCGACTGTCCAAAACAAGATACCACGGATACAATTTGGACTTGGGTGTAGTGCGATTTGTCCGTGTGTTTTGCCATAAGAAAACTAATAGGTAGCCTTTTTTAAAAATACATAATAGACTTGAAATATCTAAACGAACTTAACAGTTATCCTCCCTTTCGATATAGGAATCATCTTAGCTCAAGTTAGTGTAAGGAAACTCACGATTTTGTAAAAATGATTATTCACAACAAGAAAAGGCATGCAAATGGCTGAGTCCAAATCGTACTAAATCATCCCTTTGGAGTTTAAAATCTCGTGCAAAAAAAGGACAGCGATTTTAGAACAAACCTTTGGAGGAGTTATTCTCCAACTTGTCAGCTACATAAAAGTAATTTTTATTTTACTTTTAGATACACATTATGAGTGCTACAACGAAATAATCAGGACCGATTTCTTACAAAAAGTGCCAAAAATTCAGTTTTTATTTATTTTCTCAAAAACGGTTCAATATTTTTCGACGAAAATTTCCTCACGAAAGCTTCGTCGTATTCAATAAGTGTACAATTTTTTTCAGATCCAAACCTGTCGTAGTTCATTAGTAATGATTTTTGTACGGTTTGTCCCACGTGTAAACTGTCCCATCCCTCCTCTATACCGTCATTATACAAGCTGTTAAAAGCAATTTTCTAACCGCGTGTCAACCGGCTTTTAACAGGAGTCCCAATTTACCGGCGGTTAACATACAATTAAACTACTGGTAAAGCTTAGTAAGGCTGTACACCGGCGGTTAATGAACGGTTGACAATAGGTTGAACCGTTTAGATTTTGGTACGGGTACCTGCTGAAAAATAACTTCACCTGGTGTGACCAACAGTAGAACCTACTTTTTCTTTCGAAACCGAGGAGTTTAATACAGTAATATTCCCGAGGGTTGCTGGTACTATACTGAGATCTTAAAACTGGCCCAGGCAAAACGCAGAGGTCTAATCATGCCTCTTTAGGGAGATTTACCTTCATTAAGGGGTGAAAGAACTTGCACCAATCGGCTGCTAGAGACAGCCCACCACGAGCACTTGGAGGTTGAGGTGGAAAAGTAGAGCCGTTGGCCCTAGCTTAGCATACCTTTGCTTCATAGGAAACGAGAAATTGGATTATTTTTTCTTTTGTGATTTTTAAGCGTAAAGTCGTTGCCAAAGAAGTAAAAGTATATGAAGCGCTTATTTTGTGGAAAAATACAAACAATTGAGCTCTATATAATACAGTTGCTGCAGTGTAAATGTTTTATGAATTATACAAATAAATGGTTAATAATCTAGCTGATGTTGATTTAAGTCAACATTTAATTTTTATATACAAAGTCTTCTTTACTATCAAAGAATGTCAAAACTCAGGAATGGAAAGCAGTTACTGTTTAATCTCAATTGCGGATTCAACAATTTTCCCACGGTTTGTTTTTTTTCAAGGCCAAGCATGCGTAAGGCTCCAATGATCTTGCTGTTTTTGTTGAGTATATAGGAAGAAACTTCTGGTAAGAAATTAGTCTCACTTTTAAAATGCCACGGCAACTTAGAGACGAACAGAAAGGGGTAATTGTAGGATTGCGAATAGCCGGACAATCGTTACGTGAAATAGCGAGGCGATTAAATATAAGCAAGACAACCGTGAACATGTGGCTCCAACGATATGCGAGGGAAGGAAACTTGAAACGGAAGGTATGAAAATGAGAATGAATCTTTGTTATTCTTTAAATTCGTTCTGTTATTAAAAGGTAGGGACGGGTTGTCACTCAGTTGTAAACGACGACGACAAAATCAACTTAATTGCTGCTAGAGTATCTAATCCACAGCTCGACATGACAGAATTGATTGCTTTGGCTGGCGTAGATGTCTCTCGGTTTACGGGTTATCAAGTCCTTGCCAAATTTGGGTTAAGATCTAGACGACCGGCACGTAAATTTTTACTGTCGGACCGACACAAAGAGGCGAGGTCAAGATTTTGCGAAAACTTTTAAGATGTCAGGGAGGACTTTTGGACAACGGTAGTCTTTTCGGATGAGAGTACCATTTCCTCCGAACCCAATAAACCCATTCGCGTATACAGAGAAGTAAGCTTACATACTGAGTAATATTAAAAGTCAACCGATTGTTTGTTAGAAAAACCAACGCTATGATGAGCAAATGGTGCGCGAGAATGGTCGTAGCGGAAGATACTCCGTGTCAGTATTCGCCTGGTTTTCCGCTATGACTGGTTTAAGCACGCTGATAAGACTACCGAAGGACTTCAACGGGGTGGACTATCACGGAATCCTTTCAAGCGAAATACCAATAATGCGTGAGATTCTGGGGGATATGCTGGTATTTCAACAAGATAATTCGCCTGTGCATAAGGCTAGGGCTGTTACTACTTGGCTTGATCGACAAGGGGTGTGACTTCTTCCCCACCCACCTAGTCGCCCGACCTGAACCCCATCGAGCACATCTGGGCGAAGCTAAAGCGAAACATAGTAATGTTAGTTTCCCAAATTAGCAGATCCAGTAATTTTTGTTTTCGTAGTCAAATCAATATCAGAAACGCAGATACGCTTTTTGAGAAAGCAAATCGCGTTTGGGAACGACTAATGTCAGCTCAGATGTCAAGCAGGAGCCCGTAAGTAATTTTTTGCCAAGATCTTTTACTGGAAAGTGGACTTCGTGGAGACTTTTAACGCTTTTTAACTTTCCAGGCGTAAATGTTGCCTATCGTGGTCCGTGCCGAGCCTGGCCGAGATTACACGATGGAGAAGTGGAAGTAGGTGAACCCGAAGGGCAAGAAGGAAACGGTAGCGAACCGGGCGCATAGAACTTCTTCAGAATTCTATTAGTCTAGTGCTTCTGTTATATTTTTGAATGTTGTAATAGTAATTTAAAGATTAAGTGTCAATACATAACTACGTAACCCAACAAAGCTACTGCGGTTCATCTGTGGCTTAAAGGGCAATGGGCACCAGAAACGCAAATAAAGATTTTGATTATTATCTAATACACATGATTCAAAGAATAAAGAATTTTATTTCGATTTTTTCTAACAGTGCGTTCTGGAGATATGCCGAAGAATTCGCCTTTTCCAGCGCATGAGAAGCGTGACGTCACGTACGGGAAAATTGGAATTTCAGATTTTTTCTTTCCTAAATATTGTCACGCCAAAAACTCGCACACAGAAGTAATTTAGCAAGGCGTGTATTTTAGGGATTCCTCGATTATAGTTAGTGATCTACAAAATGGGGATTACATAACCTGCGCGGCACTGGCACCAACTCGAGCCTAACTCTTTCGTGGGACTCTTACTTCCCAACTCCCTTCTTCAGACTCTCTTCTTAGACTCTCTAAACGGGACTCTTTTCTTCCCTTTTAACCTAACAATTATTACCCCTTTCTGGGGTTGAGAACATCTGGAAGAACTCACCCCATACCTTAATTACTCTTAAAGGGTTTGGAAGGGCTGACGAGCTTCCCAC